>JARPMJ010003455.1:87500-92638 GCA_033366665.1 Phoxinus dragarum | reverse complement strand
TATCATTAATTCATCTTTGTCTCTAGGATACGTACCAAAAATCTTTAAGATAGCTATGGTTAAACCGCTTGTTAAAAAACAGCAACTTGATCCTACAAAACTAGTCAATTACAGGCCGATCTCGAATCTGCCTTTCCTGTCAAAGATATTAGAAAAAGCAGTATCCTCACAACTGTGTTCCTTTCTTGAAAGAAATGATATCTGCGAGGATTTTCAGTCCGGATTTAGACCGTACCATAGTACCGAGACAGCTCTCGTTAGAGTCACAAATGATTTGCTCTTATCATCCGATCGTGGTTGTGTCTCTCTATTAGTATTACTTGATCTTAGTGCTGCATTTGACACCATTGACCACAACATCCTTTTAAATAGACTCGAACATCATGTTGGCATTAGTGGAATTGCACTAGCATGGTTTAAATCATACTTATCTGACCGTTATCAGTTTGTAGCAGTAAATAAAGAGATGTCTTATCAATCACAAGTTCAGTATGGCGTACCACAAGGCTCAGTACTAGGACCGCTGCTGTTCACTCTGTATATGCTACCATTAGGAGATATCATTAGGAAACATGGCATTAGCTTTCACTGTTATGCCGACGATACTCAGCTGTATATTTCTTCACGCCCTGACGAAACCTACCAATTCACAAAATTAACGGAATGCATAGCTGATGTAAAAAACTGGATGACTAGTAATTTCCTACTACTGAATTCAGAAAAAACAGAGATTCTAATTATTGGACAAAAAACTTCCACACGTAATAACCTAGAGTACTGTCTAACACTTGATGATGCTCTGTTAAGTCTTCGTCGTCGGTTAGGAACCTGGGTGTGTGTGTGTGTGTGTGTGTGCGTGTGCTCTTTGATACCAATCTTTCATTCGAAAGTCATGTGTCTAGTATCTGTAAAACCGCATTTTTCCATCTTATAAATATATCTAAATTACGCCATATGCTCTTATTGACAAATGTGGAACAGTTAGTTGATGCGTTCATGACCTCAAGGCTAGATTATTGTAATGCTCTACTGGGTGGTTGCCCTGCACGCTTAACAAACAAACTACAGCTAGTTCAAAACGCAGCAGCTCGAGTTCTTACCAGAACCAGGAAGTATAACCATATTAGCCCCGTTCTGTCAACACTGCATTGGCTGCCTATTAAACATCGTATAAACTTTAAAATATTGCGGATTACTTACAAAGCACTAAATGGTTTAGCTCCACATTACTTGAGCAAGCTCTTAACGCATTATACCGAGGTAATATGCCAGCAGTCATATCACCCTGTATCCCAAAGACTGGTTGTCCACTGAAGCTAAGCAGGGCTCAGCTGGTCAGTACCTGGATGGGAGACTCCTGGGGAAAACCAGGTTGCTGCTGGTAGAGGTGTTAGTGAGGCCAGCAGGGGGCGCTCACCCTGTGATCTGTGGGGGTCCTAACGCCCCAGTATAGTGACGGGGACACTATACTGCCAAAGAGCGCCGTCCTTCGGATGAGACGTTAAACTGAGGTCCCGACTTAATAATACCTAGAATATCAAAATCGACTGCTGGCGGAAGATCCTTTTCCTATTTAGCACCAAAACTTTGGAACAGTCTAGCAGACACACTCAGTCAGTTCAAAGCTAGATTAAAGACACATCTCTTCGGCCTAGCATTCACATAATGCATTATAGACTTCTATAACTCAATGTTAGGCTGCATAGTTTAGGTCAGCCGGAACTGAGAACACTTCCCTTAAATCCTGATGTACTCGTTACATCATAAGAAGAATGGCATCTATGCTAATTTTAGTGTCTTTGTTTATGCCGAGGTTTTCCCCGCAGCCTGCCGGATCCAGGCCGTATCCAGATCTGAGGAAGGACCTTCGCCTGGACCCGATGACACCGCAGTGCTGAAGTGCCAACTAACCTCTCCCTATGGAGGATCCCTTTACCACTCTACAGATAAAGCGTTGTCGGGATAATGTTTCGCGTATCTCCCCCGAAGTGATAAAAAGCGCTATATAAATGAAGATGACTTGACTTGACCCTGTGAGCCTTCCTTTTCTTCTGGATATTGAAGTCCTGGAAGAAGCCATATTTCTCTTTCAACAACTACGATGATGTGGAGGTATTGTGTGAACAGGACAATGTGAAGATGTCCCCTGCAGAAAAGACGCTGGCTAGCAGAGTGAGGCTCTGGTCCTTTCAACAAAGCCGTTACAAAACACCCTGCAGCTGGTTAGCAAGGCATATGCGTGGCGGGTCAGGCTGGTGGTTTGTGGTTGAATCTTTCAGACATCAAGGATAGGGACTCTATTCCTTTGGAAGTTCATGTAATGATGTTTTCCCCTTGCAATAAAAATGTCCCCTTTACAGGCTTTAATGATCCATAAAAACATGAATTGTAGGGTTTGACTCACCAGTGAGGTTGAGAACCACTTTACTGCTGTCATATTCACTTTCTCCACTGATATAACAGTGAAATGAACCTTCATCCTGAACTGTGAGTTTCTCCAGCCGTAGAGAGACGTCTCCATCCTTCAGTCCACCAGACTGATCTGACCACACAGTCAGTGAGCTTCTGTTCCTGTACGATTCCTCCTGGACGTCCTGGATCTTCCCATGCTGATAGAAGAGGACAGGGTTGCTGAACTGGTCATGCCGGTACCAGCGGATCTCCAGAGCTTCAGCGTTCTCAGGAGGAGAGATCCAGCAGGGCAGAGTGACTGTGGACCCGACATGAGCCACTATCTGATCACGAGGAACCACAACACTGAACGACTCTGAGAGACACAGAAAGACACCCCGCCACAAAAAAAATACTATGCATTAGTCTTTAATGTATGTATATACTGTATTTATTTTATTTTACTAGCTAAAATTTGCATGCAAAAAGTGTCCATTATCTATTGTCGATAATGTAACAATGTATAAAGTACAGCTCACACAGAAGTCACTTTGAATTGAGTGTCTGCCGCAAATTATTTTATGTAGTGCTTTTTGTGCATTCACGCGTTTGACACGAATTCGCGTCTGTTCGCCCGAGTTGGAAAATCTGAACTTCTGCGTCAATTCGCGCCGCGTTAACCAATCGGAGCCTGCTTGCTGCGGTCACGTGGTGAAGTGATGTGATAAACGGGGGAAGGCCCGATTTGTAAAAATAGAGTCGGCTCTTCAGATATGCGAGCCAGCTCCCGACGTTCACCTAAAAGAGCCGACTCTTAGAGTCGCGAACGACCAATCAAAAGCTCATTCGCGAACGAGTCGATCCATCATCACTAACACTCATTCGCGAACGAGTCGATCTATCATTACTAACGCTCATGAATTGCGAACGACCCATCATAACGCATAGTCGGACAGGACAGGACACACAAGGAACAACACAAGCCAGTCAGTCAACGAGAGACAGGTATGGCGACGAGCCCCAATAATGAAGGCTAGTCTCAATTTGTCCCACAGCAAAAAAATTATTTTAGATGTGTGTACAATGTTTAATGTTTCTGTTAATAATGTATTGTATTAAGTGTCCATTTCATTATAATATTCAGATTTATCATAAATAATTGAACATGCACATGTATTTTAAGTTCCGTTAAAGAGGGGTAGAGGTGGGGTCACATTTGAGCATTTAAAATTTAATTTTACTTGAAAGTAACGCAATAGTTACTTTCTTAAGTAACTAGTTACTTTTAAAATTTGTAACTGAGTAACTAATTTAGTTACTTTTTGGAAGAAGTAACTAGTAACTGTAACTAGCCTAATTACTTTTTAAAAGTAACTTGCCCAACACTGGACCTACGTTATAACGAGTCATTCATGTATTTTAACTTATATGTTTCATATGATAGATCCAAAGCTATAGATTGTGAATTTAAACATGTCTCGTTCACCAGCGGCAGACGTCAGGAGGACTAGCCGAGGTGCGGCGGCTCCAGCGGGTCACATGAGCGCCGAGCGCCCGCTGAGCGCCTGGATCTCACAACTCCGAAACGTCAGATCAAATTTTTTAAATATCGCTATCTTTATAAACAAACCACAGATTTGAGCTTTAACATAAACTCAGGCCTGGTCTTCTCTCGATCTCCACTGTCGTCGCTCGTCCGTGAGAGATACGAGACCGCTGCGTCGCGCACCGTGTCGCTCATTATCAATCACGCCACCGGCCTCGCGCCGTCCTCCCACGACCCTCGACCTCGTGCTGCTCGCCACAGTGACCAACTTGAATACGAGCGAAACTCAAGCGAAACTTGCGATCGCGCGGATTCCCTTTGGAATGACTGGATTAAAGACTGCTCCTGTAATGTTTATTACATCGGCTTTAAATGCTTATGAAAAACAGAGAGAAACACTGAACGTTAAATATTATAGATAGTTTTATTTTCAGGGTTGGCCATTTTTGGGCTTCGGGTAAAAATGCCACCAATGTTCACATAAATGCCTTAAATTTAAGAGACAGTGCAAAAACTAAACCGATTGACTGCCGTGATTAAAGTGAAATGTGAACATGAATAAAAAGTCTTAATTGCGGAATTATATTTATATCTGCTCACATTGCGTCAAAGCTTTTTTAAGCAGTTTTTACAGTGTTGAGCATTATAACCAGTAAAGTTTCCACATTAGTCCACGGCCAAATAGAGGAGTGTACATTAGTCACCGCTGAAGAAGAATCTGCCCCGCTGGAGTTTGTTCAGCTTTATTGATTATAACAGGAGTTATGATGAACTCATTCACAATGATGTGAACGTTCTTTTCTCACTTTCAGTAAGCTATCATTTTACCAACTGCAAGTACAGCGGATATTACCAATTTAAATAACGATTTTATATGTCATGCTACTAAGATAAGCAATGTGAAGACTTGTTTTTTCAAGGACAATAATAATATTGCAGCCCTACCCTGTAATCCTATTGTTTAATTTGATCATTTATATAGGCTCACTTTATGTGGCCAATTTAAAATGACGTTGATCTTTGATGCAATTGTTGTGTAAATACATGTATGCCACCGTTGAGCAGCTTTACAGTCTGTAAGAGTAACTAAACACGCATACTGTGCCACACTGGCAGTGTAAAGATGGCTTTTGTTGATGCTGATAACATTTTATTGGCAACAGATGTTCTGTTTGATTAAATTTAAATATCTCACATATAA
>JARPMJ010003455.1:0-82500 GCA_033366665.1 Phoxinus dragarum | reverse complement strand
AAAACGAAAACGCTTGTATTTTTAAAGCGCTAAGTTAAACAACAAAATCTTAATTTGAACTGTAGGCTACACCAAATGCTGCGCAAAAAAATACATAGACGAATTTTTGTTTATGACTTATTGCCCCTTTATTAAACATTTAAAATATTCACAAATTAATATGGATTTTTACTTTTTTTCTAGGACAAAATTAGAACCTGGAAATTATATTTTTCCCGCAGTGCTGAATGAGAAGAGCCATATACAGGCCGATGTCTCTGAACCACAGCCTACAGAAAGGTGATAGGCTAATGATAATAAATGTGTCTATGTGATAATAAACGAGGCATTTTAATTGTTTATTAATAAACTATTGTTTTCTAAATCAGTGTCGGCTAAAATCTCTATCTCCGCTGTTACGCGGATGCGCCTTTAGAGAGAAATGCTCCTTTCATACGCATTACATAATCAGAATGTATTAGCTTTCGATTCGAATCGAATGTGTTCGTTTTAAAGTGGACATTTCAAGCTTTAGCCTACATATATATTTAGTTTCAGTTCTCGCGCTCCAGTTCACGAAGATCAAGCGCGCCTGATTGTTTTATATTATTTGACAAAAGCACAACGCTTTCTTGTTATTGTGAGTTTACACAAATAAAAGTAGTTACGATTAATGTATTATTATTTTCTGTATGACCAGAAATGATAAGAGTAAGCTATTTTCAGTTGTTTCCACTGTTGATAGGAAAATGCAAGTGTTCGCGTCCGCGGCTCCGTGCCATGCAGTGCGCGCTCACACTCCACTCCACACAAACCGTTGGATATGCGTCAAAATCTTGTGTTTATTTGTGATAATCTTAGTCCTGTATTATTATAGTCTGACCCATATTATGAATGACATTTGACAAATTGCTTTGTTCCTTTTTTTGGATAAAAGCGTCTCTAAATATGTAGCCTAATAAATGTTATAATAATGATGATAATTATTTAATTATTTTTGCGTACACGGACCCCAAACACATTTTTTTTTTAAATGTAATGAAAATTAATTGCCAACTGAGACACAAAGTTGAGGAAAAATTACAAGTAAAACAAATTTGTAAATATTTGTTTGAATTGTGTCCAAGCCTGCGTTTTTTAAAACAAAAAAACAGTAAAAACAGTAATATTGTGAAGTAATATTACACATTAATATAACTGTTCTGTATTTGAATATATTTTAAAATGAATAGGTTGAACATTAACCAGTCATCTCAATAGAACAGGGTCTTGGCGCCATCTACTGGCGATTTTATATTTATATTTAGTAGTTTCATATTTATTTAGCCTCCTTTCATTTCGGCATTTACAACTCGGTTTAAATTAGCTTGCTAGAAGTTCATAGAACGATTTTTTATAACATAGAAATAATTAAGTAGCGTAATGCATCCACTTCAAGCTTTTTATTATTATTGTAGTCTATAGCCTATCTTATTTTATTTTTTACATTAAAAAAAAAAACATTTTTTTTAATGTATACAAACCTAAATAGTATTTTCTTAATATTATTCGAGGATAAAGATATAGGCTAAGACCACACTGTTTGAACAGTGTCTCAAATAAGAGAAGTCCATCAAGTAGCTGCATAAGAATACGTGCGCTATTTTTATATTAACCAAAGGCATGTATTGCGTTCAGACGGGCAGACGTGCAGACGGGCAGACGGGCAGACGTGCAGACGTGCAGACGTGCAGACGTTCTCCACACGCACGTTAACACGTCTTTAAGCTTGGTTAGGAAAGAAATGACACAAACCGAGCGCCATACGGACGTGTTCAGACTCAGACGTGTTCAGACTCAGACGTGTTCAGACTCAGACGTGTTCAGACGAGACGTGTTCAGACTCAGACGTGTTCAGACGAGACGTGTTCAGACTCAGACGTGTTCAGACTTGGACGTGTTCAGACTCAGACGTGTTCAGACTCAGACGTGTTCAGACTCAGACGTGTTCAGACGAGACGTGTTCAGACTCAGACGTGTTCAGACTCAGACGTGTTCAGACGAGACGTGTTCAGACTCAGACGTGTTCAGACTCAGACGTGTTTAGACTCGGACGTGTTCAGACTCAGACGTGTTCAGACTCGGACTTGTTCAGACTCAGACGTGTTCAGACGAGACGTGTTCAGACTCAGACGTGTTCAGACTCAGACGTGTTCAGACTCAGACGTGTTCAGACTCGGACGTGTTCAGACTCAGACGTGTTCAGACTCAGACGTGTTCAGACTCAGACGTGTTCAGACTCAGACGTGTTCAGACTCAGACGTGTTCAGACGAGACGTGTTCAGACTCGGACGTGTTCAGACTCGGACGTGTTCAGACTCAGACGTGTTCAGACTCAGACGTGTTCAGACTCAGACGTGTTCAGACTCAGACGTGTTCAGACGAGACGTGTTCAGACGAGACGTGTTCAGACGAGACGTGTTCAGACGAGACGTGTTCAGACTCAGACGTGTTCAGACTCAGACGTGTTCAGACTCAGACGTGTTCAGACTCAGACGTGTTCAGACTCAGACGTGTTCAGACGAGACGTGTTCAGACGAGACGTGTTCAGACTCAGACGTGTTCAGACTCAGACGTGTTCAGACGAGACGTGTTCAGACTCGGACGTGTTCAGACTCGGACGTGTTCAGACGAGACGTGTTCAGACTCAGACGTGTTCAGACTCAGACGTGTTCAGACTCAGACGTGTTCAGACTCAGACGTGTTCAGACTCGGACGTGTTCAGACTCGGACGTGTTCAGACTCAGACGTGTTCAGACGAGACGTGTTCAGACGAGACGTGTTCAGACTCAGACGTGTTCAGACTCAGACGTGTTCAGACTCGGACGTGTTCAGACTCGGACGTGTTCAGACTCAGACGTGTTCAGACTCAGACGTGTTCAGACTCAGACGTGTTCAGACTCAGACGTGTTCAGACTCAGACGTGTTCAGACTCAGACGTGTTCAGACTCAGACGTGTTCAGACGAGACGTGTTCAGACGAGACGTGTTCAGACTCAGACGTGTTCAGACTCAGACGTGTTCAGACGAGACGTGTTCAGACTCAGACGTGTTCAGACGAGACGTGTTCAGACTCAGACGTGTTCAGACTCGGACGTGTTCAGACTCGGACGTGTTCAGATTAGGACGTGTTCAGACTCAGACGTGTTCAGACTCAGACGTGTTCAGACTCGGACGTGTTCAGACTCAGACGTGTTCAGACTCAGACGTGTTCAGACTCAGACGTGTTCAGACTCGGACGTGTTCAGACTCGGACGTGTTCAGACTCGGACGTGTTCAGACTCAGACGTGTTCAGACTCGGACGTGTTCAGACTCAGACGTGTTCAGACTCAGACGTGTTCAGACTCAGACGTGTTCAGACTCGGACGTGTTCAGACTCAGACGTGTTCAGACTCGGACGTGTTCAGACTTTGTTTATTCTGCTCGTGTGTGTGTGTGGATTACAGAGATTATAACAGCAGAGATGCATTTCCCACAGTGAACAGGATATGATGACATCCGCCGTGTAACGTCACTTAAAGTCCCCTGTAGTCAATCATTTATCCCAGATCTCGTCTTTCATCACCAAAATTACTTTTAAAAGTTTTTTCCTTGATAAAGAATGTCTTCATGTCTCGTCTCATTTAGTATGCGCGGCTCTCTGAATATGCGAATGAGCCCCGCCTCCACTCACTCACTCACAAACCCAAGTATCGGCATTTCAATGTATCCAACGTGTACAATGTTTCTCTGTCTGGTTTTGTGTCAATGTTCCTAAGAACCTTACCTTTAAGTTATAACAACAGTATTATTAAACATTTTCTTTTTATATGAATGTTGAGAAAATGTTAAAGTCCCCCTGTAAACTCATCTTAAATTATGAAACGTTATTATTAAACATTTTCTTGGTGAATGTTAGAGAACACATTAAAGTCCCTCTGTAGTCAAACTCATATTTGATCCCCACAATTACATATTTAAATGTTTTTTTCTTTATATAATATCTTCATGCCTTAAAATATCTTGAATGTAACTCGACACCCTCGCCTCATTTAGTATGCGCGGCTCTCTGAATATGCGAATGAGCCCCGCCTCCACTCACTCACTCACTCAGAGATCCACTGGTTGACGATCACACGTTGATCTGATTGGTTAAGGTAGTGTGTGACGTCAGAAACACCAGCGATTTCAAACCGTGTGTTTGAGACTGTCTTTGGTTCACTGCAGTTTTAAGCAGAAAATACTCAGCAATGCTGTCCACTTATGAACTTACACATGGTGTGTGTTAAAGCAGATTAATAACTCCACACACACACATAAACTACAGTAAAAGCTGGATTTACACCACAGGGGGACTTTATTCCATTGTGTTTCAAACATTCCTTTAAGTTATTTAAAGCTGCAGTCCGTCGTTTTTCCTCTTTGTCGCCATCTCTGTTAGAAATCTGCAATTGCAGTTATTCGCGGAATTATTAACTGTGCGTGGGTAGTAAATCGGCATGAAAAAGCGCGGATGAACACAATGTATTGAGGCTGCCGCGTCGCTGTGGATACTGTACTGTCATCAGCAATCTCAGAGTATACTTTTTGAAAGTGTCAACATTAGAATTTTCATCGGAAAATGTCATCTGAACAAGTAAGTAACATTCACTTTTGTTCTGACCAAATTCGGGGGGTGGGGGAAGCATTGCAGTAGCTATATCATGCTGATTAAATCTAACGATTGCTTATATCACGTCAAAACGTGAAAAATATATATTTTTTCTGTAGCCACTCTGAAGTCCGAGGTCTTTGGGTTTTACAACTGGTGAATCTCCAGTTGTCACTGGTGATTGTCGCTTTAAACTTTCGGGATCCGCCATACCAAGTGCTAAGCTAAATCTCCACCTCCATCATCCACACACGCTAGCCGGGGACTCCTTCTCTATGTGTACAGAAGTGACGTAATGACGCAAAGACATGCTCGAAATTCCCGCGGAAATCCACCAGTACCACTGGAATTAAAATCATTATTACAAGCTTACCGTTTTGAATCGAGGTAAGGCAAGCAGATCGTTTTGAACACTGGCTGGTTACGTTTTTTTTCAAAAATGTCTTTTTTTATATTTTTAAACCCAAAAAAGTGCCAGACTGCAGCTTTAATCAGACCCAAAATTGGATTAAAATCGCAAAATAACTTTATTTCCAAGATGCACCACTAGTTGAATTAAACACTGTTCAATGAGTTCACGAGGCAGAAGTGTGTGTGTGTGCATCATTGTTAACTGCATACTTTCACACACTTATTCATGTTTCTAACACTTTTCTGTGTTCACTTGTCTCAGCCTTTCTTAATGCGTTAGCAGTTCTCAGTTGTTGAATTCTCTCAGGAGATGTGACTGTAGTTCAGATGTTCAGCAGCTCATACACACACACACACACACACACACACATCCAGCACCTCTGATAGAGCTGTAGTTTTACTGTATTTGTGATTAATCTTGATTTGTGGACTCAGACTCAGACTTTGCACTCCAATAATGATCTTTTATTAAAATAACAATAAAAAAAAAGTTGCAAGACAGACGTGCATTACACAGATACAAAGTACACTCTTATCTTCAGATCTGCACTAATAAAAAAGGGTCTAGTTAAATGTTTAACTTGTTAAGAGCACCACACACACTTTACAGAGCCGTAACACGACAAGCTTAACATCTGAAGCATTACTTTATTATATCCAGCTTTAGTCATTACACATGTAGATCAGTTTGCCCTCATCAGCTGCCTTTACATTTACATCATTAATCATCTAAACTTATTTTACCATCTTTTTTCTTTCTATTCATTGTCTCCATCAATATTCAATGAAAATAATATTTGATTGCCATATATTTCGGGATCATTATCATCATCTTATCATTAGTATCATCCGTAGGGGAAACTCTCCTTCAGGGATCATGTTCTTGGCAATATCAATGCCTTGATTTTAGTTGATTCTCATTCTGAAGAACCGATTCTTTGTTACGGTCACAACAAGATTAATGTCAATGGAGAACAGGGCATTTCCAGCAACACTTACTACTAGTTTCAGCCGCAAATAAACATGAGTGAACATCAGGAGTGTTGAGAGATACAGACGATCTTCTGAAGTCTATCATGTCTCGTGTAATCCGCCAGAAGACGTCAATAACACAGCTTATAAACAATGTCACGTAACGTCACGTTTACCTCAGAAAATGGCTTTCGATGTCTATAAACATTTGCATGATATTTTTACTTAACCTGTACTTTAAAATTGTATGTTTTGAATAAATCAGTCATGAAAACAAGCATTAAAAACATTAAAAAGTTGTTATAAAAACGCATGTGCAGTTTACAAGTTTGTCATACAAATCAGTTACTTTTAATATTTTAGGGGTTTTTTTTACTTAATTTTTTTTTTATAATAATTTACTGTACCTGATGTACATCCAAATTAATCTGTATCGAATTGAGACCAAAACTTAATCAAACCGCAAGCTTGTGAATCGAAATTGAATTGAGAAATTTGTCAATACCCAGCCCTAATATGTATATTTACACATTCTAAACATTTTGTGTTATCACTATTTCATTAATACATTTATTTGTCATGGGTTTAAATTAAATAATTTAGCATATAAGATTGTGATTTCGCACTCACACATAAACAAGTGCAGTTCAATACATCAGCATGCTTGTGTTTCTATACAATAATTAAATATTATATGTATTAGCGTATGTACATTAATGTGTTTTAAAAACGCAAAAGTTCAGAATGCATTCTCCAAACCCTACACTGATTAATGAAAATGTTTAAGATGTTTTTTGAACTAAGACATGGCGTCTTGAAAATGCAAACGTCAAAGACGTCCATCTAGTCTAGCGCATGATTGAGACCCGTTCACACCGAGAATGAGAATGATAACCATAACGTCTCAGATTACCCTGAGAGTAGGGAACTCGGGCTGCGTCCCCTAGGGGTCGCTGTGGGGAATGCCTTGGGCGTGACCAGTGTCTGAAGTGGAAATCTAAACTTTGGCATTGGCCCATGACCAGGAGAGGCCGAGAGTATTAAAGGGCACCTGTGCAATACGCCATCCTCTTCTTGTCTGAAAGAGACGTGTGCAGGAATGCCGTAACCATGGCAAAGGGACGCAGCGTTTAGTTCCTTATTCTCAGGGAACCATGGGAACCTTTTCCTTTTGAAAGGGAACTCGGCCTGCGTCCCCTAGGGGTCGCTGTGGGGAACTGAATACCAACGCTGAAGGGATGAGTGCCCTATTGGCTGAGCTAAGTGTAAGGACTCAAAGGAGTCCTCATTCCTACGGTCAACACCAGCAGTCGTAGACTGGAGCTTCTCAAGAACAGAGGCTAACTATACGTTCATATTCAAGCCAGTGTCCAAGCAGGCTCAAGCGAGCCTAACACTCAGAAGCTCCAGAGGTGAAGAGTCAGGCCTCAACAAGAGACAGTACAGAGAACGCTCAGAAAGGAGCTAAACTCAGTCTGGCTGGCCCGTGAAGCGCCGCAGAGCGAAGGCCTCAGTACGGTGCCTCTCATGACGAGGAGGACTAGCAACACTCACTGAGGTCCGTAGCGAAGGAGGCTCCCAGTGAGGCTAACGACCTAGCACACTAACTCCGCCTAGCCACGCTCTTGGAGCGGAGGCCTCAGTATTGATTACTTTTAAAAACGAGAGGAGGCCTGCAACACCCAACGCTTGTAAGGAGGCTCACAGAGTCCACTGCTATCCTAGCGGAGGCCTTTATAACTCAACTCTCGATAGCAAGAGGAAGCCTGATAACGCTCCATCTGAAAGCAGTGGCCAAGGAGGCTCAGAGACAGCCTAACTACTCAGTACTCGAGCCCTGAGGACGAAGACCTCTGCATAAGGACACTCCAGTGAGAGGAAGCCTAACTACTCCTTAGAAACTATGGAGGCTCACAACTAAGCCCCTGGCTGAGCTCGCAGTTGTAGGTGGAGTTTAGGGGAGCGGAGGCTCAAGGGGAAGCTTAAAGAATATTGGAGACCTCACGGCGCTCCGGCTCCAGGGTCTGCTACTCAATAACGCTGCCTTCTGAGCTCTAGCCTGGACCCGCGCGGCATGAAGGAGTTTAGAGCCACGGAGCCTGACTTTGCCTCCCGAAACTTCCCCACCACGTCTCAATGGATGTGCCAGATAAGAGATACCCGGCCAACGTCAGTGTAGTGCCGTCATGGGCCGCCGCCTGCCAATGTCAAGTTCATTGTTGAGTTTAGATTTCTACTTCAGACACCGGTCACGCCCAAGGCATTCCCCATAGTGACCCCTAGGGGACGCAGCACGAGTTCCCTTTCGAAAGGGAACTATAATGATATTATCATCCACTCTAACGCAGAATATTATGTTTATTCTCAGTTTTGACGCCTGCCACTTTAAATGCTTGATCTGGTGAAAGCAGGATGGATTCTGATTGGCTGTCAATCATCGGCTGGAAAACAATTGTTCTGAAAGTGATTCTAATGATATCGTTTCTCAACGCCGTTATCATTATGGTTGTGCTGAGGACTCTGCTATTGTTTTATATTTAGAAGGACTTCTTGATGTGTCTTGATCATTGTCATTACAGTTATTGTGAGAAGAGGCCTTTATAGGAAAAAAAGTTAAAAAGCAGCGCAGTGGAAAGCTAAACATGTTTCTGACTGAAGCGCTGCATAATGAATCAAATATTAAAGATTGTGATTACAGCTGTTGCGAATATCTGATTGTTAAAGGTTTCTATTACTGTGTTTATTTGACACATATTTGATACTGTAGATATAATTTAATTAGTGATTTGAGAGCGGATGCGGAACTGTAGGGTCGGGTGCTTCATCTAAAGTTGTCGTAACTTAACGTCTGGTTGAACTGCTGCATTCAAGTTGAACATTTATCAGTGTTCGTGATCTCTGGGAATCAAACCTGTGAGCTTGATAGTGCCATGCTCTACTTTTTATTTGCCATTTTATAAATTTCTGTAGTTTGTATATCTAAGAAGAGATATTTACTTTTTCCAAATTTGCTGTACTGTCTGAACACACTGGATTGGTCCGTCAGGCGTCTGAGCTGTTACTCAGTAAAGGTACACTGGACTCTGCAGGTGATCCTACAGGTGTTTCTACTCTGGACTCTACACTGTACTCTACAGCTGATCCTACAGGTATTTCTACAGGTATTTCTACAGCTGATTCTACAGCTGATTCTACAGGTTCTGGACAATCCAGAATTATAAGTGGACACGGATCTCCTACTCCAGGATTAAACAGCGGAACGACTGGTCCAGTGAATCTGGTGCTCATGGTCAGCAGATGTTTCCTCTCTTTGACATTGTAAAAGGACAGCTGACCGAGATCATAATCTAACAGAACTCCCAGTTGTTCAGGTCTCGGTGTCGGTGTCGGTGGGAGTTTAACTGGTGTATCAGAGTTGATGTAAAAGCCATTATCACCGTCTGAACACAAGAACCAGGAACCGCTTGATGGAGTTAAATCAGATCTGTCATGTTTCGCCACACCGATTAACCAGTAGTGTTTAGGAGGTGTTTCTTTTTTTGCCAACGAAACCTCCCAATAGTGACGGCCAGATGTAAATCTCTGAGCTCCTAATGCACATAAATAATATGGAAATCCCTCTGCAGTGGGTTTATATTCTGGAGCATCTCTCACTATTTTACAGTCCTTAGAAACCTTCAGATCTGGATGTGAACGCTCACGGTCAATAGTGATCTGAACTGTAAGGAATAAGTAAAACAGGAATTAGTCATCTTTGTGTGTAAAATATTTACAGGTATATTCATAAATAACTGAGATGATGTCATACCTGCATGTTTCCTCAGTTCTTCTATAGTTTCTTCTCCCACAGCTAAAATAAAAAACAAATAATTTGAGGTTTTAGGGAAGGAAAACTACAGCTGTGATTGAGGACATAAAATGAACATAAATGGTTTAACTTTCATGAATTGCATGCATTCTTATATTGAAGTTGTATGTTTAATTATATTAACATTATGGTCTGGTAGACATTTATAAGAAACTATATTTATAATCAAATATACAGTGGGGTCTAAAAGTCTGAGCCTCAAAAAATTGGGATACAAATAACTCCTGGAACAGAAGGTCAGATTTCCTAGATTCATTTAAGCACACGTTACTCTTTATGCGGATACACTTACTTATAAAAGATGATAGTACATTAATAAATACAATCCAGAAGCTTTTTCATTTACCGGTTCTCTCAGACTTCTGGACCTCAATGTATCCTGGTATAAACCAGAGCACAACTTCACAGAACTTGTTTACTTCTATTTGTATTATTATTTGCAACTACTAATGCCTTTTCTGAAGACTTTATGCTCACAATCTAAAATCAGAGAAAATATAATTGGAGGAGTTCATTATAAATCCGTTTCAACAAATACATGGAAAGACAATAAACCACATTACTGTAAATTACACTTCTGACCATTCCAGGCAGAGAGGCAGAATATCTTTCATATTTATGTATTGCAGTTTCTGTGTGTAACTAGCAATAATGGTGTTGTTGGTTATCATTCCACATCTGGAACATATTGATTCAGTGTGTACCAGATGTGTTCATGTCACTTACTTTGATCCGCTTGTTTCTTCCCTGCAAAACAGATCAATACTATCATGAGATGACATTGCATAAATAAACACTAAAGACTAAATCTTTTTTCATCTTTTGACCAGATTGTACCTGTTAGTTTATGTCTGTATTTGTACAGGATCAGCCCAGCCAAACCCAGAAGAGCACAGATGAGAAGAGTGAAGAAAAGAGCCTTCCATAGATCTGATGAATCTGATGAATCTGGTGAATCTGGTGAATCTGGCGATTCTGGCGGATCTGAGGAAGAAAGTTCATATGAATTTAAACTCAACTCTGGAGAAAATGTATCAATCATTTATAGGCTAAAAAAAAAAACATGCACATTTGATTTAAATGAAAACCACAAAAACATGCAGTTTGGTTAAATATTTTTTCCAAATATCTGCTTCTCTTACCTCCCTAAAAATGGTTTAGTCTGATCTAAAGTATTTATGAATTATTCAGTCAGTGACAAACATGCAGAACAGAAGCAGTCAGAGTTGAAGCGGCACTGACTGAAGTTAACCATGAACTTGTTGAAGAGCAGGAGACTGACTGACTGACAAGATGTCGGGGAACAGAAAACATAAATCAGGGTACCAGAAACCAGAAACCAGAAACCAGAAACGCATGAACAGGAGGAGAGGGAGGCCAGGAGAGTTGTTGTATCGCAGTCGATCAAGACGTTCTTGAAGACGGTTGTATTGTTATTTCGCTGGGAATAAAAAAACTACTGTCTGCCGGTACTGTCACTTTTCATTATCGGTATTCTAATCCCTAATTCTAATATGCACCTTTAAAAATATATATGCAAAATTAAAAATGTACACGAGTCAACACGCATTGCATTATGCACCTGACCATCCGATGAATACATTTATTTAACTTTATTTAATACTATATTACCAGTTCCATATTATTTTTTATTATAAAATAAGACACTAAATGATTAAATTTTTAAAATTCGACTGCATTCTTGTCAATTTCTAAATGGTTACTTTTTGATTTATGAATTATAACAGACTGAATGGGGGGGGGGAAACATTATTTTGCTGTTACTTTTTTTAATTTGTTTTTATTATTATTTAAAAAAAAATTTGCTTTTTGTTAGTTTTTATTAGTTGTCGTTTTTATATATACATTTAACTTTTAAAATAAAGGTTCCCTTTCAAGGGAACTCGAGCTGCGTCGAGACGCGGTGGGAACGCCCTGCGTGATTGTGTCGTGAAGCACGTGTATAATCAGTCCAATGGAGCAACCCGATCTCACCAAATGCGTCTATATAGCACGCAGTGTGTTTATCGTGTAATATATACGCGAAAATTAGTTTTTACGTGCATAGTATACGCATGGATAGCACATGGGTAGGTTTAGGGTGTGGTGGTGTATTATACGCTTGGGTAGGATTATTCCCTGAGAACCAGACCACGACAGCTTCTGTGCCTCCAGCAAGCTATTCGAGCGGGCAGACTGTGAGCATTGCAAGAAGCTGTCCGTGAGGACGCTCCCGCCGGGCGTTCTTCGAGGAGGACGGTTCAGTTCGCGTTCCCCGAGGCGCGGGTCCCGCTGCTGCCGAGGCGTGGCGGTGACTCGTATCGTGGGGTTCGCAAACGGATCTGACAGCGGGGTTTGAGACGGGCGCCGCCCTATCTCAGCTTTCACCTGCCAGATCCAGTGCCTTATCTCAGGGAGAAGCACGCTCTGTGTTTCTCCTCCCGCGATGAGGCACTCGTGCTGCGATCTCCAGTTCCGAGGAATTGGTATCGTTAGTGTTTTGTTTAGAAAAAGAGAAAAAAAAAATATATATATAGAATAAGGCAGATGTTTATGAGTTTTTAATAATAAATAAATAAGTCAGCTCATAACTCTGTTGAATAAAGAGGAGCTTATAAAAGGAGGTTTTATCTAGTGCTGTTGCTAAGTTAAATATTTACTGGCCAGCCAACATTATGAGAGTGAGAATATAAGGAAATCTCTATATCTCAGCCTCCTCGTCGGGGAATGCCGCTTTTTCCCCCTATCTCCACACTGAGGAGTTGAGATCGTGAAATAAACCGGTTTCTATTTTATGTGTTTAATCCCCAAACTTCTACTATAGTAATGTTATGGGTATTTAGTATCATAGTATGACAGAGCCTCGGGTTAAAGAGACGGTTACTGCTATCTCTCTCCTGAGTCGGCGTCATCATTACCCCGACGTTATTAGGCAGTGCTGGTGGGTAAAATATATAAGGACATGGATATTTGTGAGGATGTCAGCACTGACGCTATTCGAGAATTGCGTCGCGCAACAGATAAACTATATGGGGGAGGGACGGTTTCGAGAAATCGTTTCTCCTCTGCGTCCTCTGGGGTGCGACTCTCTGAGGAGGGTCGCAGCGCTGCCAGTTCGGTTGTTTTCCTGCTGGTGGCCACGGAGTGATATATACGTTTTTCTGATGTAAGAAAAATAAAGATAAAATATTTCTGTTTTTCTGGACACTCCGCTTTCAAAAAAACGAAGAAATAAACTATTCAGTGGCGTTCCAGAGGTTTCTTCCTCACCGATCTAATGTTCCTGAGACTGCTGGGCGGGAGCAGTCTCAGCCTACTAAAGCTCCTCGCAGCAGAAGCCCTGACGCCGAGGCTGCAGGCTTCCGGCGGTTTTGAGAAATCGTTTCTCCTCGGCGCTCTCTGGGGTGCGACTCTCTGAGGAGGGTCGCAGCGCTGCCAGTTCGGTTGTTCCCTGCCGGTTCGCCACTTCAGGGCACCGAAGTGACAATTCAACCAAATCCAGAGGCCAGTCTCCAGAGACTGGTGCCCTTAGCAGAATTTCTGGCAGCGTGGAAACTACTGCCACATATTTCTCAGTGGGTCCTGCACACTATAGAAGGGTTTCTAGGGGTCCTCCCCACAGTTGCTGGACCTCGAGCAGGCTCTGGTTATGGAGCTGGAAGTACTGACACTTCTGCAAAAGGAGCTATAGAAGGGGTTCCTCCTCCCAGCAGACAGTCAGGGTTTTACAGCCGCTACTTCATTGTTCTGAAAGAGGATGAGGGGTTGCGTCCTATTCTAGACCTGCGTCAATTAAACGGCAGGTTTCAGAATCTCATGTTCATAGTATGCTTACGCTAATATGATTGTGTCACAGATTACTTTTGGCCTTCTGTACATGAGACCCCTGCAGTAGTGGCTCAGGACCAAGGGGTTTTCTCTGAGGGGAAGTCCGTTTTCGCATGATCAAGGTCACCTATGAAGTGATACTTTATGCCTACGTGCCTCGGTCATGTGAAAGAACCTTGGTTCCTCGCCCAGGCCCAGTGTTGGGGGCTTCTTGTCGACGCTTAATGCTATCGACGGATGCTTCCCTCACAAGTGGGGGGTGATCATGAGTGGTCACTCGGTGAAGGGTCTTTGGCAGGACCATCTCCTTTTGGCACATAATTGGCTAGAAGTGATGGCGGTATTCCGAGAATCTCAATACTTCCTGTCAGAACCGAGAGGTCACCATGTGCCTGTCCTTCCGGCCAACACACTGAGGGTCTCGTATATCAGAGCAGATATCCTGTTGAGGCTTCTTTGGGAGAACTTGGGTAAAAACTCAAGTCTACCTTTCGCATCGTTTTATACAACGCATTGCCGTATGTGGTTCTCCCTGACGCATCCAGCTCCGCTTGGACTGGATGCAATGTATTAGGTGTGGTCGAGGCTACACCTGTACGCATTTCCCGATATCTTTGCTCCCGGGAGTTACCCTCATCTGGAGTTATGGATACTGTGGGCTCGGCCCAGCTCATAGATACTCCAGTCTAGAGCTCAGTCCACGAGAAGACTGAATATGATTGAAATGGAAACTGTTCTCTGCCGGGTGCGGAGAACGCCTTCTGAATCTTGCTGTCTGCCCTATGGTACAGTACTTGATTTCTGCAATGAATGTTTCTTTGCTGGGTTATCTCTGAGAAGAGATACCAGGAGTATGGCTGCCTCTAAGGCTTTATTATCGGGGGTTTCCCTCCATGACATCTGTGATGCGGCAGGCTGGTCCTCACTGCATACATTTGTTAGATTTGATGACTTGGATCTTGGCTCCACTCCAGGTTCTAGGGTGCTTGCTTATTAGTGTGCGCATTGACTTCACACAGAACAGGCATTAGTCATATGGCGTGGTGGCTATAGGGTTCCCACCGCGTCTCGACGCAGCTCGAGTTCTCTTGAAAGGGAACAGAAGATGGTGATGTTGTTATAAAACGTCTCAGGTTACGTATGTAACCCTGGTTCCCTGAGAGGGAACGAGATGCTGCATCGCCTTGTCATACTCCCTGCATGCCTGTGATCGACTTGTGATCGATGATCGACCTGTGATCGATGACGTGTCGTCTTTCCATTGGACTGATTATACACATGCTGCACGACTCAATCACGCAGGGCGTTCCCACCGCGTCTAGACGCAACGTCTCGTTCCCTCTCAGGGAACCAGGGTTACATTCGTAACCTGAGACGTTTTACAACAACATCACCATCTTCTGTTATATGTGGGCCTCCATGCTCATCTATTGTAAAGTATATGATATTGGTGGAGGGTGGTGGGGGGGGGGGGGGGATATTTTTTCAGGGGGCCCCGAATCCTACGGCCCTGGTTATGTCTATAGGTGAACTATTCCTTGAATGAGGTCACATTGTAGATCCATAACAATATAATGAATTTTGACTCACCAGTGACTTTGAGAACCACTTTACTGCTGTCATATGACTTTTCTCCACTGACATAACAGTGAAATGAACCTTCATCCTGAATCCTGAGTTTCTCCAGCCATAGAGAGACGTCTCCATCCTTCAGTCCACGAGATTGATCTGAGCGCAGAGTCAGTGAGCTTCTGTTCCTGTACGATTCCTCCTGGACGTCCTGAATCTTCCCATGCTGATAGAAGAGGACAGGGTTGCTGAACTGGTCATGACGGTACCAGCGGATCTCCAGAGCTTCAGCGTTCTCAGGAGGAGAGATCCAGCAGGGCAGAGTGACTGTGGACCCGACATGAGCCACTATCTGATCACGAGGAACCACAACAGTGAACGACTCTGAGAGACACAGAAAGACACATCCAATGAAATATACTATTTACTGCATTTACTTATCACAGTGATTCTAAATCTACAGCATATGTTTGTTTGTTTGTTTCTGTGAAAAAATTTAATAAATAAGATTAATGTACATGTCCACTGGTGAGGAGCGATTTTCTAGGTTACAGTTCATTCATGGAAGTTGTGTTTCATGGTCACGCGGGGAATTGTGGGATTGGAAGCTGACCGGAGAAAGCGTTGAGAGCGGCTAAAGTTGGGGCAGGCTTGACTTTATGCATTTACATTTACATTTACATTTATTAATTTAACAGACGCTTTTATCCAAAGCGACTTACAAATGAGAACAATAGAAGCAATTAAACTAGCAGTAGGACAACAGTATGTAAGTGCTATGACCCTTCACAGTTCAATCCAACGTAGTTATTTTAGATAGAATAGAGGATAAAGTGTTAGTATCACTTGATCAAGTGCTGCCGAAAAATATACATCTTCAGCAATTTCTTAAAAATGGCTCCGGACTCAGCAGCTCTGGCTGAGATAGATCATTCCACCAGCAGGGAACAGTCATGGTGAAGGTCCGAGAAAGAGATTTTTTGCCTCTTTGAGATGGCACCACAAGACAAGATATGCAAATATCAAGCGGAAACCAATAAAAAATAAACTTTCAAACCAATCAGTTTTCTGTTTGTCATTGCGGCAAATTCACGGGACCAACTTGAATACGGGCGAAATGTGCATGTGTAACTTAGTTATATAGTGTGTGTCTCCACTTGCTAATAATGATCTGTTAAATAATTACACTGAAAGATGATTGGATAGAATAAGGGTTAACAAGGTTTCCTATTGGCTGGCTGGTTCTCAGTGCTGTGTGCGCCCTCTGTCGCAACTATCAGTTGATGTGTGTAAGGCCAGCGGTTAGTCGTGGATCTTAACATCCAAGGATCGACGCATAACGGACTTTTGCAACGGAGACGGGCACGTGGCGTTTGTAATTTGATATGCATATTATCTGAAATATTTCCTGTTTTGGATATATTACTTTCATTGTAGTGGGTTGGTTGTTTAATTTTGGGTTCAATAGAGTGAGAAAACATATTTAACAAATTTAACATGCCAGGCCTGGGTAGAGGGAGGGGTGTGTATCATGTAACATTTTCTGTAGGTAGGGTGTTTTCTTTATGACCCAACTCGACACATCGGGGATGGCTTGCCAGGCCAGCACCCGTGTGGCTAGGGTTCGACACACTGATTGGGATGGGTCGCCTAATATATGGGGACCTGGCACCCTTATACTGTGATTTGTGTGAAACATACTCTTTTTGTGCTTTATTTGGGTCGCCATGAAAACGGCGTTTGTTTGTAGAGGTGCGCTCATTGCTGCGGGCCTGTTTACAATAATAAAATCCCCAGCCGCCTGAACTGAACAGGGAGCTGTGGGAAGTTTTGGAGGTCTTTTCGAGGGTGGTCCGGCTAGCGCGAGACACGAGCCCTCTCTCTTTACCTTTGGTGCTAGGGTGACTTCGGCGGCACCACATCGAGCACAGGCCGGGCCGACGGGAAGTGTTTCGCTGAACGCAGCTGGCGGCGGGCGTCAGCACAGGGCGGGGCTGAGAGACCTGCTTCGCCGGCTTGGATACCGGATGTCGAGGAACCTCGTCTTGTCCGTGTCCTTAATCTTGGTGAGATTAAGCCAGAGGTGGCGCTCGATTATGACCAAGCTCGCCATGTTCCTCCCGATGGCCTGTGCTGTAGCCTTGCTGCGTTCACTGACGTCCATGCTTTCCGGGTGCCTTTGGCTGCGGCGCTTCTTCTTTCTCTGCTAAATTAGCGCCGGAAAGGGAAGCGCGGGGTGACGCGGCGTCGCCGTCTCGAGAGAGAGCTGGCCGAGTTCGCAGACCGGAGATGGGCATGCCACACATCCGCCGGCCGAGAGTGCATTCTCTGCGTGGTGATCTCCCAGACATGAAATGCAGCTCGCGTGTTCGTCGGCCTCATGCAGCTTGCCTCCGCACGTGGAACAGGATGAGCGAGGCATTTGAAACAACGCCTCGCACAATTAGACAGTGAAAAAAGGATAAAGCGCCGTCGCCGGATAGCCACAGGTGAGACGACATCAGGAGAAAACGGCTGAAAGGCGTAGTCTGCTGAAGATGCTGCTCGCTCAGGCTGAAGGGCTTGTTCGACGGCGAAGTTCAGTAAACAGTCAGAGACGTGAAGTTGTCACTGAAGGAATAAGATCTGCTATTATGGCGAATTTGTGGGGCTATTATAGGCTAAGATCACGCCCGCGCCATTGGGTGTGGATGCTCAGATGCTCACTGTGCTAGCTGTGCAGCCGCAAATGCGTTTTACACATAAGCTTCAGTAAATCGAGGAACGGGAGTTTCCCCACTGCGTATAGCTACGCAATACGATGTGACCGTTCGAAAGGGAACAGCGCGATTTGTTGTTACTGTTCTGACCGAGAAAGCTCTTCAGATGATTCAGTGACAGGGCGGTCCGAACGAATCCGTATAGTTTCAGACCGTTACGCAGGCGCGTTTAGAAAAAATCGAACCAAAATAATGATTCATTCACGAATGATTGGTATCGCTGGTTCAGTTGTCAGGAATACGGGACACGCATAAATACTGCTGAAATATTAGCATGTTAAACGTTTCTCAGGTCAATCGAAGTGCGCATCAAACTAAATTGGCGCACCACCAGGAAAAGAGGAGGAGGGAGGTTGGTGCCGTCGGGCCGGATGAAGTTGATTGGCGGGCCGCCAGTTGAATAGCCCTATCAGTTGATGTGTGTAAGGCCAGCGGTAAATCGTGTGATTGATAGCCCTGTAATTCTGTCTGTATTCGTCTGTCCATGAAATGTGCGATATATAGTGAGTTTAGAAGAGTTAGGGATCAGCTTATTTAACATTGCCCTAAATAACCTTCATAATCATATGCCATTCTATAGGCTATAACCCAGGCAGGCAGTGTCATAATTTCCAATAGATATAGTGTCCCCATTAATTACTTGATAAATATCAACATTGGTCGATCTATAGCTATCGGAAATGACATTTGTGGAATATGTAGCCTAACTTATAAAGCTGGATGAAATCCAAACCTGTCTGTCGGGTTCTTACCAGAAGTGTCCATGAGGAGATTCACCAGTAAAGCGATGATTATAATCGACATCATTTCCTGTAAAGATACAGACTCAATTTTTTTCCAGAAACACGGGAATAATGTGAGAGAAATATGATCAGACTGTCGATCGTGTTCAACGAGGAAACAGAAACCCACCGAGACAAAGATCGTCTGTTAAATCACAGTAATCTGGTTTAGATGAATATGAGCTGTTCGACAGAAATTCTGTTCAAATTCAGAGTAGAGTCAAAATAAACGATAAAATAGACGAAAATCAGAATCTATGGAGCGTGTTCCTGATTTTCCTCCTTTACTTTCACTTTAAATAGCGCGATCCTAATAAAACAGACGTCATCAGATGACGAAGAATAGCGCTTCGTTCAGTGTGTTTTTGTGTAATAATCTCTGCGGTTTGAATATGCGTGTGTGTTTTCTGTTTTTACGAGGCGATTGACTAATTAATGGGAAATCCACATAGATCCCAGGGATCCTCATGGATCGACTGTAGAAGAAAATGCATCAAGAGTGAACCTGCAGTGTCAGTGTGCGATATCGTAGATCAGTGATAACGAGTAGAGACACGCATTTATTAGCGCTGTTTAACATGAACATGATGATGGTGCGTCATATAATCATGAATATTGTAAGTGGAAATAAATGTATTAATTTAGATTAGTTTTGAGGAGGAGGAGAAGCTTCATCAGCCGGTTCTTCTGCTCATGGAAGATTAATCTGATGAATGAACAGCTTTTTCATAGAGAAATCCGGGTTTGCATTTCGCTTGACCGTGTTTAAGTGAACACTCTGATCTTTACTGTTGTTTAAGGGTTGGATCTGATCCTCTAGGGTTTGAGAGTCATTTATTCTATCTTTTGTATTATTAATAAAAGTGTTTGGAGATCTTCAGAGATTTAAATTTAAATGTAATTGGCAAAATATCAAAATAGTGAAATTAAGGTAAATGCTTATTACAATATACACAATCTGACAATCCTGTTAGTATCAACATGTCACACTCTGATTGCGTTATTGTAAGAATCTTATTGTATCTCCACTATCTGTGAGGTTAGATCAGTCTGTTCACAACACTTTCATCTAATCTAACCCTCTATGGTACACATTATATTCTAACCATGACATATTTTTACTGTAAACCCTAATGCTCAAAATAATTAATTGGTTTGAGTAGGACAAACTTAAATTAAACTAATTAGTTCAGTCAAATTAACTTTTATGAGTATTTACCACTTTCTTTTTCTTTAAAGTTCACACAACTGATATAGGCCTATTGTAAGTAAACTGAACTGTTTCATTGTTTTGAGTTTTATGAAATTATTTCTTTTAATTTAGACGAACTTAAGTTTAACTGAAGCGGCTGGGATGTATATTTCCCAGCATGCTTTTGCCGATGGCAGTTATAAATGCTAAAGTAAATGCTAAAGTTAAGTGTAATATAGAGTTTTTTTGTGTGCAAGATTAAAGGGGTCATGACATGAGAAACCAAATTTGCCTTGATCTTTTGGTATATAAGAGGTCTTTGTACCATTAAAACGTCCTGCAAGTTTCATAGCTTAAGACGTCCTCCCCATTATAAACGAATCATTTATTTAATCAAGCTCTAAATACAGCTCGTTCTGGATCCATGGTAAGAAGTGACGTCACGGTACGAAGTGACGTACCAGCGTTTGCATATGACCGCCTCCAGCACAAGACAACTAGGCTACGCTTTAAAGACCCACTCCGATGAAAATCATGTTTTTCTAGGTGTTAACATGTTCTTGTGGCATTTTTCTGATGTTAGAGGACATATCTTGAGAAAAATAAGCTCGAAGTTGTATTTCTGAGTATTTCTACATTCAAATGTCTGTGAATCAGTAGCAGACGCTAAAATGCCGTTTAAAATAGACTGGAGTTATGACGTAGTAACTCCACTGGGCGGGGCCACGAGCTCATACTCAAATTGGAACACATACTGTAACAAATAAGTAGTCACTTTTCACCGCCTATCAATCGTCAAAACTAAAGTTTGGAGAGCACAGACTGATACCGTCAGTAATTACATCATTACATAAAGAGAGAGGGCAGCCAGCCTCCTCCAGCCAAGCAACAGGCGACATTCGTGCATGTGAAATTCCGCGCTCGTCCAAGTAGACTTGTCTTGCACACGCCGGGTGGCGACGAGTTTTGCCTGTCGCAGTCGTTTGTCCTCTCGTGTGTCAAGCCCATCACTCGTGAGAGAGTCAGTCAGTTTTTCAGATAGAGCGGTGACATTAGCATCATAATAATCCCGAAATTCCGAGCAATCCACTGATACTAAATATGTCCTGATTGATCACTGTGGGAGGGATGAAATATTGAGATTAAGTCGAGCTGTTTTTTACCGCGACGTCTCGGAGTGAAATAATGATCGGTGATCGGTGATAAGTAAGGAATAATTGACGACAGGCCGTTGAATTATTATAAAAATAATGCACACCCGAGGTGGTAATGCGGTCACGACGCGCAGCGGAGTGGCCGTTACACCTCGGGTGTGCATTATTTTTATAATAATTCAACGGTCTGGAGTCAATTATTCCGCTTATACTACAGTTACCACACCTCGAAATATTGTTCAGATGATGTATTTCAAGACGTTTGTAAAGTTTTTGTCATTAAAACGCTGTAGGACTAATTCCTTGCGCATCTAAACCCATGCTCCGTTGCTAATTCCAAAACGTCATTTTAGAGTTAGCGGAGGTTTGAGCCGCTGATAGCAGACTAATGCTGGACACACTTAACCACTAAACATTCTCTGACTGTGAATGCAGCAGATTTTAAACACCACTGTGAACACAGACTGAACGCGCTGAAAACGCGTGCATGATCAGTCATAACATAAGTATCAAATTACATTCATAACCTGCCTTAGAGAGAAGCATGTGCGTCAATATTATTATTTATTTATTAATTCAATTCGTTTTAATTAATTCGTTCATTCTTTTTTCTATTGACAGTAGACTAGAAGACTAATAAATGAAACACAAAGCCCCTTTAACAAGTATAGGCCTATCAATTTTATTTATTTGTTATATTATCTTCAATAATTACGAAAACCCGTGCAACAGGACTATCAATTTATTTAAATATTCAGTTAAATTTTTTATTGATTATATAGGACATTGAAAATTGCAGATCAAGCGCATGGGCTGCAGTTTCTCTTGTTATGAATTGTATCCTATTGTCCGTTATTACAGTTGACTACGCGAAGTGATATGGAACTGTAATGAGGTCAAGACCTGCCTGGAACTACTTTAGCCGTGCGGTTCCCTGAATATAATTGCACACCTCAGAACGTTCGTCAACCAATCAGATTCAAGCATTCAACGGCCCTGTAGTATAACTTTGATTAACTTCGGATAATAATAATTAACGTGTATATATAATACTGTAATGCTTCTCCGTGCCAACGGCTCCGCCCACAACGCAGAGGCGAATTGCTAATGAGCTACTGCCGCTCTGCTGAAGCGAAGTCCCAGAAAACGGCACAGGTTTTGAGATTTTGGCTAAAAATGGCATAATCATAATTTAAAGACCACTGGGAATGTTTAAAAATAGCTCAAAATATGATCGGAGTGGGACTTTAAGCGCAAGGCAACTACGCTCATTTCGTATCATTGTCGCCCCCCGCGCGCTGCGTGCCTCAGTTCAGTCGACGGACAGCGAGCCGAGTGGGTCTGTGTACAGGGAGATTACGACGCCGCAGATGTGCTGTTCCTGGCTGTGGACAAACAACATCTTTAAATACGCTGCGAAAGATCCAGTCGTCAGGGGGAAATGGATGCACTTTATTTTTTGCGGACGTCTCAGTCACGGCAGTGTTAGTTTAAGCGTTTGTTCTATACATTTTAAGGATGACTGTTTTGAGCTTTGCCAGAAAACTGTTGCTCAAAGATAAGTCCGTGCCGTCTATTCTGGGCTCAACATCGACGACGCAAACTGTAAGTAATGTATTTAAAACTTTAAACTACTTTTTAAATACGCTGAAAGATCCAGTCGTAAGGGAAAAATGGATGCACTTTATTTTTTGCGGACGTCCCAGTCACTGCAGTGTTCTATACATTTAAGGATGACTGTTTTGAGGAAAAAATCCCAATATGATGCTTGGCTTTGCCAGAAAACTGTTGCTCAAAGATAAGTCTGTGTCGACTATTCTGGGCTCAATAACGACGACGCAAACGTACTTTTTACCATGGCTAATATAAACACATTTGTATAAGAGAATCTTGAAAATATGTCGCCTTTCTAGTAGGCCTACATGTGATAGAAAATTAAAAATGTTGCCTTTATCAATGCTGCATCTTCAAAGATGGCCTGTCTGTGCATGCATTTTTGTCCGTGGTACACCCTATCATTTCATTGGAATTAGTTAAATAATGTTAAACTGTTAGCAAATGAAGCTATAGGATAATTATGCAACAATAATCCGTTTTCAAGTGTCTCGGGTTAATTTTTTTTTATTAATTCAAAATAGTTTCACTTTCCATGTGGACACGGGCTGATCCAGTCTTCGTTGTTGTGGTGATGGTTCATTTTCCTCTGATTCCGGCTCAAACATAATAAGGTTTTATCATTGCAAGAGCCATCGCTTCGCATGCATCACCCGCTACTAAACAGTTGCGCCGAATCCGCAAACGTTCTGGCTGGGGGCGTTAATAATTGATGCATAGGCACTGACGTTAGCCAATCATAACAGTGGGCGTTAACACTGAACTCTTAAAGGGGAAACACCCCCAAAACAGACTGTGTGAATCAGAGGATGAGAAACAGGGTGGGAAAAGGTCATAAATCACTACATTTTAAAAGTTTTTTGTAAAAAAAACTATAGTAATACTATAATTGCACCTAAGGGAACATAATAATAAAATAAAAAAAACCATGTCATGACCCCTTTAATGTTAAATGGGAGATTTAGTAGTGGCGAATGTTTTGTTATGTTAATTTAGAATAATTTCTGTTAATGTTGGTTTTATGATAGTTACCATCATGGTGACGAGTGGAGCATGATCTTGATTTGAGAGAAAATAAAACATATATATTGTAGCACTCATACAGCAAGTTCTTCTGGATAACACACAAGTTTTAAGTTAATTGTATGAATTAGTGTACTCATACATTTTAATTGTTCTTAATTTGAAATGTTTAAGTACAAAATATATCCGAAATAAATCTGAAATAGCTTCAATCATATTTAAAAATTAATGTTATTAACTAACTCATCCTCTCATCATGGAAGAGTGAACTCTGCACTATTGCCCTGCCCTACAATACTGCTGTATTCATTTTTTGAAAAGAAGAAATCAATGTGTTAGTTATACATAATACAACTATACTACAATAAACAATTCAGATAAATAAATAACTGCAATCATATTGTTGATATGCTATATCTATAAAAAAAATCCCAATGGAGAATTACATTACTGCAATTCCACTGTGGTACAGCGTTGCCATATGGAAACATTGATATTTTTTCAATTTACAGTTAAACTATGTTAGACAAAGTTGATTTGTGAATAAAAAGATGCTGCAAAAAAAAATCTCCCTAGAGAAGAGATGTTTGGAAATGAGGATGATGATTTCTGGAGCTCTTCAGTGTGACGGTGAGGAAGAGAGTTCTGGAGGGACATTCAAGTGTCATGTGACTTAAAAACAGCACATCATTGGCTACCTTAAGGCCTGCCCTTTTAATTCCCATCAAATATATTGTATTCTTTTCTGAATAACAATGAGTTGAAGTTAAGTTGCCATAAAGGGTTAATTTAATTTTTGTCCATGATCAAGCATCAGTTCTGGCAAGGAAACATGCGACAGAAACTTTCATTTTCAGTTAATGAGTGGACGGCTCCCAAACCAGCCAGGAGTCAGCCGAGGAGTCATGAAGAAGAGCACAGGTATCTCAAACATCATCTCAAACATCATCTCAAACATCATCTCAAACATCATCTCAAACATCATCTCAAACATCATCTCAAACATCTCAAACATCATCTCAAACATCATCTCAAACATCATCTCAAACATCATCTCAAACATCATCTCAAACATCTCAAACATCATCTCAAACATCATCTCAAACATCATCTCAAACATCATCTCAAACATCATCTCAAACATCATCTCAAACATCATCTCAAACATCATCTCAAACATCATCTCAAACATCATCTCAAACATCATCTCAAACATCTCAAACATCATCTCAAACATCATCTCAAACATCATCTCAAACATCATCTCAAACGTCATCTCAAACATCTCAAACATCATCTCAAACATAATCTTAAACATCATCTCAAACATCTCAAACATCATCTCAAACATCATCTCAAACATAATCTTAAACATCATCTCAAACATCTCAAACATCATCTCAAACATCATCTCAAACATCATCTCAAACATCATCAAACATCATCTCAAACATCATCTCAAACATCATCTCAAACATCATCTCAAACATCTCAAACATCATCTCAAACAATCTTAAACATCATCTCAAACATCTCAAACATCATCTCAAACATAATCTCAAACATCATCTCAAACATCATCTCAAACATCATCTCAAACATCTCAAACATCATCTCAAACATAATCTTAAACATCATCTCAAACATCTCAAACATCATCTCAAACATCATCTCAAACATCATCTCAAACATCATCTCAAACATCTCAAACATCTCAAACATCATCTCAAACATCATCTCAAACATAATCTTAAACATCATCTCAAACATCTCAAACATCATCTCAAACATCTCAAACATCTCAAACATCTCAAACATCATCTCAAACATAATCTCAAACATCATCTCAAACATCATCTCAAACATCATCTCAAACATCTCAAACATCATCTCAAACATAATCTTAAACATCATCTCAAACATCTCAAACATCATCTCAAACATCATCTCAAACATCATCTCAAACATCATCTCAAACATCATCTCAAACATCATCTCAAACATCTCAAACATCTCAAACATCATCTCAAACATCATCTCAAACATCATCTCAAACATCATCTCAAACATCTCAAACATCATCTCAAACATCATCTCAAACATAATCTTAAACATCATCTCAAACATAATCTTAAACATCATCTCAAACATCTCAAACATCATCTCAAACATAATCTCAAACATCATCTCAAACATCATCTCAAACATCATCTCAAACATCATCTCAAACATCATCTCAAACATCATCTCAAACATCATCTCAAACATCATCTCAAACATCATCTCAAACATCATCTCAAACATCATCTCAAACATCTCAAAACATAATCTTAAACATCATCTCAAACATAATCTCAAACATCATCTCAAACATCATCTTAACATCATCTCAAACATCTCAAACATAATCTCAAACATCATCTCAAACATCATCTTAAACATCATCTCAAACATCTCAAACATCATCTCAAACATCATCTCAAACATCATCTCAAACATCTCAAACATCATCTCAAACATCATCTCAAACATCATCTCAAACATCATCTCAAACATCATCTCAAACATCTTCTCAAACATCATCTCAAACATCTCAAACATCATCTCAAACATAATCTTAAACATCATCTCAAACATCATCTCAAAACATCTCAAACATCTCAAACATCTCAAACATCATCTCAAACATCATCTCAAACATAATCTTAAACATCATCTCAAACATCTCAAACATCATCTCAAACATCATCTCAAACATCATCTCAAACATCATCTCAAACATCATCTCAAACATCATCTCAAACATCATCTCAAACATCATCTCAAACATCTCAAACATCATCTCAAACATCATCTCAAACATCATCTCAAACATAATCTTAAACATCATCTCAAACATCTCAAACATCTCAAACATCATCTCAAACATCATCTCAAACATCATCTTCTCAAACATCATCTCAAACATCATCTCAAACATCATCTCAAACATAATCTTAAACATCATCTCAAACATCTCAAACATCATCTCAAACATCATCTCAAACATCATCTCAAACATCTCAAACATCATCTCAAACATAATCTTAAACATCATCTCAAACATCTCAAACATCATTTCAAACATCATCTCAAACATCATCTCAAACATCATCTGCAAACATCATCTCAAACATCTCAAACATCATCTCAAACATCTCAATACATCTCAAACATCATCTCAAACATAATCTTAAACATCATCTCAAACATCTCAAACATCATCTCAAACATCATCTCAAACATAATCTTAAACATCATCTCAAACATCTCAAACATCATCTCAAACATCATCTCAAACATCTCAAACATCATCTCAAACATAATCTTAAACATCATCTCAAACATCATCTCAAACATCATCTCAAACATCATCGTTAAACATCATCTCAAACATCTCAAACATCATCTCAAACATCATCTCAAACATCATCTTAAACATCATCTCAAACATCATCTCAAACTTCATCTTCAAACATCATCTCAAAACATCATCTCAAACATCTCAAACATCATCTCAAACATCATCTCAAACATCATCTCAACATCATCTCAAACATCATCTCAAACATCATCTCAAACATCATCTCAAACATCATCTCAAACATCATCTCAAACATCTCAAACATAATCTTAAACATCATCTCAAACATAATCTCAAACATCATCTCAAACATCATCTTAAACATCATCTCAAACATCTCAAACATAATCTCAAACATCATCTCAAACATCATCTTAAACATCATCTCAAACATCTCAAACATCATCTCAAACATCTCAAACATCATCTCAAACATCATCTCAAACATCTCAAACATCATCTCAAACATCATCTCAAACATCATCTTAAACATCATCTCAAACATCTCAAACATCATCTCAAACATCTCAAACATCATCTCAAACATCATCTTAAACATCATCTCAAACATCATCTTAAACATCATCTCAAACATCTCAAACATCATCTCAAACATCATCTCAAACATCATCATAAACATCTCAAACATCATCTCAAACATCATCTCAAACATCATCTCAAACATCATCTCAAACATAATCTCAAACATCTCAAACATCTCAAACATCATCTCAAACATCTCAAACATCTCAAACATCATCTCAAACATCTCAAACATCATCTCAAACATCATCTCAAACATCATCTCAAACATCATCTCAAACATCATCTCAAACATCTCAAACATCATCTCAAACATCTCAAACATCATCTCAAACATCTCAAACATCTCAAACATCATCTCAAACATCATCTCAAACATCTCAAACATCTCAAACATCATCTCAAACATCATCTCAAACGTCATCTCAAACATCATCTCAAACATCTCAAACATCATCTCAAACATCATCTCAAACATCATCTCAAACATCATCTCAAACGTCATCTCAAACATCATCTCAATCATCTCAAACATCTCAAACATCATCTCAAACATCATCTCAAACATAATCTCAAACATCATCTCAAACATCATCTCAAACATCATCTCAAACATCATCTCAAACATCATCTCAAACATCTCAAACATCATCTCAAACATCATCTCAAACATCTCAAACATCTCAAACATCATCTCAAACATCATCTCAAACATCATCTCAAACATCATCTCAAACATCATCTCAAACATCATCTCACACATCATCTCAAACATCTCAAACATCTCAAACATCATCTCAACATCTCAAACATCATCTCAAACATCATCCTCAAACATCATCTCAAACATCATCTCAAACATCTCAAACATCATCTCAAACATCTCAAAACATCTCAAACATCTCAAACATCATCTCAAACATCATCTCAAACATCATCTCAAACATAATCTTAAACATCATCTCAAACATCTCAAACATCATCTCAAACATCATCTCAAACATAATCTTAAACATCATCTCAAACATCTCAAACATCATCTCAAACATCATCTCAAACATCTCAAACATCATCTCAAACATAATCTTAAACATCATCTCAAACATCATCTCAAACATCATCTCAAACATCATCTTAAACATCATCTCAAACATCTCAAACATCATCTCAAACATCATCTCAAACATCATCTTTAAACATCATCTCAAACATCATCTCAAACATCATCTCAAACATCATCTCAAACATCATCTCAAACATCATCTCAAACATCATCTCACAACATCATCTCAAACATCTCAAACATCATCTCAAACATCATCTCAAACATCCAACATCTCAAACATCATCTCAAACATCATCTCAAACATCATCTCAAACATCATCTCAAACATCTCAAACATCATCATCATCTCAAACATCATCTCAAACATCTCAAACATCATCTCAAACATCATCTCAAACATCATCTCAAACATCTCAAACATAATCTTAAACATCATCTCAAACATAATCTCAAACATCATCTCAAACATCATCTTAAACATCATCTCAAAACATCTCAAACATAATCTCAAACATCATCTCAAACATCATCTTAAACATCATCTCAAACATCTCAAACATCATCTCAAACATCTCAAACATCATCTCAAACATCATCTCAAACATCATCTCAAACATCTCAAACATCATCTCAAACATCATCTCAAACATCATCTTAAACATCATCTCAAACATCTCAAACATCATCTCAAACATCTCAAACATCATCTCAAACATCATCTTAAACATCATCTCAAACATCATCTTAAACATCATCTCAAACATCTCAAACATCATCTCAAACATCATCTCAAACATCATCTCAAACATCATCATAAACATCTCAAACATCATCTCAAACATCATCTCAAACATCATCTCAAACATCATCTCAAACATAATCTCAAACATCTCAAACATCTCAAACATCATCTCAAACATCTCAAACATCTCAAACATCATCTCAAACATCTCAAACATCATCTCAAACATCATCTCAAACATCATCTCAAACATCATCTCAAACATCTCAACATCATCTCAAACATCTCAAACATCATCTCAAACATCATCTCAAACGTCATCTCAAACATCATCTCAAACATCTCAAACATCATCTCAAACATCATCTCAAACATCATCTCAAACATCATCTCAAACATCATCTCAAACATCTCAAACATCATCTCAATCATCTCAAACATCTCAAACATCATCAAACATCATCTCAAACATCATCTCAAACATCATCTCAAACATCATCTCAAACATCATCTCAAACATCATCTCAAACATCATCTCAAACATCTCAAACATCATCTCAAACATCATCTCAAACATCTCAAACATCTCAAACATCATCTCAAACATCATCTCAAACATCATCTCAAACATCATCTCAAACATCATCTCAAACATCATCTCAAACATCATCTCAACATCATCTCAAACATCATCTCAAACATCATCTCAACACATCATCTCAAACATCTCAAACATCTCAAACATCATCTCAAACATCTCAAACATCATCTCAAACATCATCTCAAACATCTCAAACATCATCTCAAAACATCATCTCAAACATCTCAAACATCATCTCAAACATCATCTCAAACATCTCAAAACATCTCAAACATCTCAAACATCATCTCAAACATCATCTCAAACATCATCTCAAACATCATCTCAAACATCTCAAACATCATCTCAAACATCTCAAACATCATCTCAAACATCTCAAAACATCTCAAACATCTCAAACATCATCTCAAACATCTCAAACATCATCTCAAACATCTCAAAATCATCTCAAACATCTCAAACATCATCTCAAACATCTCAAACATCATCTCAAACATCTCAAACATCATCTCAAACATCTCAAACATCATCTCAAACATCTCAAAACATCTCAAACATCTCAAACATCATCTCAAACATCATCTCAAACATCTCAAAACATCTCAAACATCTCAAACATCATCTCAAACATCATCTCAAACATCATGTCCGGTGTCCGTCAGTCCTGCGGTTGACTGCTGGAGATTATATTCAGACTGCTGGGAGATTATATTCAGACTGCTGGAGATTATATTCAGACTGCTGGAGATTATATTCAGACTGCTGGAGATTATATTCAGACTGCTGGAGATTATATTCAGACTGCTGGAGATTATATTCAGACTGCTGGAGATTATATACACACTGCTGGTCTTTAGTGATTACGTTCTGTTCATCACACAGAATTATTATATAACACTTAACGGTGCTTTTTTTTCAAATATAATTGTAAAGCTCAACCGTCTCAGTTCTGAACATCTCCTCCTGTGTTTGCCTGAGGAAAGACAGTCTTCCAGAATTACAGTGACTGTAGTCCTGACCGTAAGAGTGGATCGTTGCCAATAAGGTTGTAGTTTCCTGGACTGAAGCAAAGGCCGTCTGACTGCTGGGGAGTGAAGGCTGTGTTCGTCTTCTGAAGACTTCTAGTACAGCATCATCTTCTCATCAGGATTTCAGGAAGGACCCAGAGAGAGGGAAGGGCTAGTGGAAAGGCTATATACAAATATCTGTGGGGTATTGTGTGCTAAAACTTCACACACACACTGGGGACATCAGAGACTTATTTTACATCTTGTGAAAATGACCCCCCCCCCCCTCTCCCTCCCTCCCTTAGCTATTTAATAATGATCACAATACATATTTATTTTCTCTCTCTTTTTGTGTTATTCCATCAGAAAAGCTCAGGTTGTGTCTATAAATAAGAAGGTTGTGGTTCTGTTGGCCACGCCCACACGTTTCCCGATGGCCACGCCCACATGTTTCCTGGTTTAATCTGTGCTGTTTAGCCACTTAATCACCTATGAGATCTTCTGACACAGAGAGAGAGAGAGAGAGAGAGAGACACACACAGAGAGAGAGAGAGAGAGAGTTGATCTCTGCTGGAGGAGCTTGTGTATCTGTTCACGGTAAGAAAACTTCTCTGTGTGTGTTTACCTGCTAACTTCTCTGTGTGTGTTTACCTGCTAACTTCTCTGTGTGTGTTTACCTGCTAACTTCTCTGTGTGTGTTTACCTGCTAACTTCTCTGTGTGTGTTTACCTGCTAACTTCTCTGTGTGTGTTTACCTGCTAACTTCTCTGTGTGTGTTTACCTGCTAACTTCTCCTCGCTCTGAGTTGATCTATGAAGATCTTCAGAATATGCCTGTAGTTCATGAAGGCTTTATAGCGCAGATCTCCACAGATGATTGCAGACGCAGCTTCAGAAAAGGAAAGTGAACAGTTATAGAAGTTTAAGTTTATTGTAAAGCAAATGTACTGAACTAAACATTTTTATTTTATACTAAATATATATTTGACAAAATAATTTGTATTCTAAATTGCTGTAAAATCAAAGCGTGTGTGTGTGTGTGTGTGTGTGTGTGTGTGTGAGTGTGTGTGTGTGTGTGTGTGTGTGTGTGTGTGAGAGAGAGAGAGAGAGAGAGAGAGAGAGAGAGTCCTGCTGTACTACAGTTTATTCCCAACACTGACACACACGATGGAAGTAAAAACCCTTGAGTGTGTTTGTGAGTCTATCATTACGTTATTCGTGGCTCTGATTACAGTCACTGCTGTTTATCATTATGCAGACATTAATAATAGTATTAAAGTTTAAAAACATTTGATGAACTTCCAACTCCATGAACGATGTATGGATGGTGTTTTTGCGTAATGTGTTGATACTGTCAGACTATATTGTTGGGTTATTGTTACAGGAACGCTATAAGAGGGAAGCGTGCCAGAACGCTCCCGTTATCTGGTGTGATCTACCCCAGCACTGAGTGTGTGTGTGTGTCCTCACCGGCGACATGGCCCAGAGAGCGGAGAGAGCGCCCTCTATAGACAGGTGCGGGACATGTTCATCAGGATTCGGACTCACCTGGCCTGCGTTTCCCAAAACATCAAAAAAAGTTCAAACTAAAAATGCTAAAACTTTATACACACTGAAGGACAACTGACTTTAGGACCCAGAGGAACAGCTCATCTGCTCCATATAGAGATATAAGCCCATCTAGAGTTATGAAATATATGATTATTTCCCATAAGAGGTCAAAGACTCCCAATGTAAGATATTTAGATTAAAAGGGTTATGCATTAAATTGTGAGTTATTTTGAATTTATGTTGAAAGAATGTGAGGAATGTGCTTAAATTATGTATCATTTATTGATCAAATTCTAGTCAGTTAAATGTAAATAAAATAAAAAAGAACAAAAAATCTCCCCCAAAAAATGCATTAAAAACGAACAAAAATATTATGAAAATGAAATGAAATGAGCTTTCTGGACAAAAAGAAAGAAAAGTATAATTGTATGTCTTCGTGTCCTCACCAGACTTGATGATTCATCTTTATTTGTCTATTTTATTATTATTCATTGTTTTTAGTCGGTGTTTCAAATAGAAACTTCGGTTTTCAGTTACTGAGTTTCTGATACATTTGCATATTTTGCTTCTGACACAATCCAGCCAATCAGCTGAAGGCTCCGCCCCCAAACCGGCCCTTCGCAAGACCTCGATCTCCGACGCCAGCAAGAAGAAGAAGAGCAAGAAGTCGAGCGATGAAGTGATGAACAAGGTGTACAGTAACCTCCTGAGCAGCGTCTTCGGACAGGTATCTGCCGGTATCTTAACACCTGATCTGAACGATCTTCGGACATTTTTGACAGAAAAATTTAACGTTTTTTTTCTTCTTCATCGGAATGGTACGAAACTTGGTAAAGCTTTTGGCACTTGCTGTGTGAACACACAATAAAATCATGGACATGATTGGAACGGGTAACTGGTCCTGTGATAGTCACACACTTGTGCTGCTCGCGGTCAGAAATCACGAGACGAGTTTCCTCTAGTGGAAGCGTTCGGTACTGCAGCTGAACTACAGCTCACTGAGACATCACTTACTGTTTAGATTTATGGCTTTGATTTTCTCAGTTTTAGAGTAAAACGTGATTTTAAAAATATATATTTAATTTTTGTGCATTTTTCATAACAATACTTACTTTTTTTACTTTTTTAACTTCACTTTTTTCATCTTTCCACTTCAGCAATAATCTGCAAGTGTCGTGTTTGAGAAGAGATCTTCAGTCTGTCGCTCTAAAGCGTTCAAGATTTACCAGTTTAAGTTGGACATTTATTTTCAGGTCTATGCTCAAAAAGTGAATAAATGGATTATAAATACAGCGAAAATATAATTTAGTATAAAAAAATCCCATAAAAAACAAAATATAAATAAAAAACATTATCAAACAAAAATTTTGCCTAGTACACTCATTTTTGACCAACACTCGAAGAGTCGTGCACAATTTACGTTTCTCATGTTCAGTGCTGTGAGATTTTGCACAGACATTCACTAAATGACACACACACCACACACACACACACCACACACACACACACCACACACCACACACCACACACACACACACACACACACACACCACACACACACACACACACACACACACACACACACACACACACACACACACACACACACACACACACACACACACACACACACACACACACACACACACACACCACACACACACACACCACACGCACACACACTGTGGAGATGACCGTGAGCAGATTGGCTTGTGCTGTGTGTCCAGGGTCAGAGCGGGATGTGTGTGTCGTCCGTCTCTTAAACACGTTAACTCTGTGTAATCCTCAGGTAATAATAGCACATCAGTGCCACTCTTCATCTACTCTAACGAGCTTTAATGAGGATCAGCCGAGAAACTCTTCCTGCTGACGTCTGATTCATGACTTCTGTCTGTGTGTGTGTGTGTGTGTTACTGGCACTCTGATGTGGAAAGAGATTTTATAGGACGTGTGTGTGTGTGTGTGTGTGTGTGGCATTGCTCTAGTCCCGCCTCCTCGCTCACACCATTGGTCAGTCGGTCATGTATGTAGCGCAGGCGCTGGTCAGACTGCGTCTCGATCCTCAGATAAAGCTGTAGTGACCCAGAAGCCCACATCAGGGAAGGAAGAGAACATCAGGAGGACTGGAATTATTTTTTACTGAAATAGTGTTTTTTATGAAATTGAAATAGTTTTTTTTTAAGCTATGACCATGAAAAGAAACAGAGTAAAAGGTGTTCAAATCTAAACATCCGACGGTGTGTTTGATCCTGATCCTCTTCAGTGGAAACTAGGAGTCTCTCATCCACAGCAGTCCAGTCTCTTCTGCTCATCAAACCTGCGTTTATTACATCAATACAGTAAAAACAGTGAAATATTATACAGTAAAGTGTAATTTATTCCTGTGATCAAAGCTGAATTTATCATCATTACTCCAGTCTTCAGTGTCACATGATCCTCCAGAAATCAGTGTAATATGAGGATCTGATGCTCAAGACACAGCTGTAAATGCAAGCATTATTTTCGGTGCATGAGGATGAGGATGAACTGACATGAATCTTTCTCTCCGTCTCTGTGTGTTTCTGTCAGGAGAGAGAGTTATCTCAGCCGGAGCTCGATGGTGAGTATCAGAGCATCACATCTCGTGTGTGTGTGTGTGTGTGAGTGTGTGTGTGACCCGAGTGCTGGTTTTCCAGAGCTGTCCGAGGCCTTTAAGTTGTTCGACTACGATCAGGACGGATATCTGAACTATAAGGATCTGGCCGAGTGCATGAGGACGATGGGTTACATGCCGACAGAGATGGAGCTGCTGGAGATCATTCAACAGATCAAGATGAGGCGTGAGTGTGTGCAAGTGAGTGTGTGTGAGAGTGAGTGTGTGAGAGTGAGTGTGTGAGAGTGAGTGTGTGAGAGTGAGTGTGTGAGAGTGAGTGTGTGAGTGTGTGTGAGTGAGTGTGAGTGAGTGAGAGTGAGTGAGTGAGAGTGAGTGAGTGAGAGTGAGTGTGTGTGAGAGTGAGTGTGTGAGAGTGAGTGTGTGAGAGTGAGTGAGTGAGAGTGAGTGAGTGAGAGTGAGTGTGTGTGAGAGTGAGTGTGTGAGAGTGAGTGTGTGAGAGTGAGTGTGTGAGAGTGAGTGTGTGAGAGTGAGTGTGTGAGAGTGAGTGTGTGAGAGTGAGTGTGTGAGAGTGAGTGTGTGTGAGAGTGAGTGTGTGTGAGAGTGAGTGAGTGTGAGAGTGAGTGAGTGTGTGAGAGTGAGTGTGTGAGAGTGAGTGTGTGAGTGTGTGAGAGTGAGTGAGTGTGTGAGAGTGAGTGTGTGAGTGAGTGAGTGAGAGTGAGTGAGTGAGAGTGAGTGTGTGAGAGTGAGTGTGTGAGAGTGAGTGTGTGAGAGTGAGTGTGTGAGAGTGAGTGTGTGAGAGTGAGTGTGTGAGAGTGAGTGTGTGAGAGTGAGTGTGTGAGTGAGAGTGAGTGTGAGTGAGAGTGAGTGTGAGTGAGAGTGAGTGTGAGTGAGAGTGAGAGTGAGTGTGTGAGAGTGAGTGTGTGAGAGTGAGAGTGAGTGTGTGTGAGAGTGAGTGTGTGAGAGTGAGTGTGTGAGAGTGAGTGTGTGAGTGAGAGTGAGTGTGAGTGAGAGTGAGTGTGAGTGAGAGTGAGTGTGAGTGAGAGTGAGAGTGAGTGTGTGAGAGTGAGTGTGTGAGAGTGAGAGTGAGTGTGTGTGAGAGTGAGTGTGTGAGAGTGAGTGTGTGAGAGTGAGTGTGTGAGAGTGAGTGTGTGAGAGTGAGTGTGTGAGAGTGAGTGTGTGAGAGTGAGTGTGTGAGAGTGAGTGTGTGAGTGAGTGTGTGAGAGTGAGTGTGTGAGAGTGAGTGTGAGAGAGTGAGTGTGTGAGAGTGACTGTGTGAGTGAGTGTGTGAGAGTGAGTGTGTGAGAGTGAGTGTGTGAGTGTGTGAGTGTGAGAGTGTGTGAGAGTGAGTGTGTGAGAGTGAGTGTGAGAGTGAGTGAGTGTGAGTGTGTGAGAGTGAGTGTGTGAGTGTGTGAGTGTGTGAGTGTGAGAGTGAGTGTGAGAGTGAGTGTGAGAGTGAGTGTGAGAGTGAGTGTGAGAGTGAGTGTGAGAGTGAGTGTGTGAGAGTGAGTGTGTGAGAGTGAGTGTGTGAGAGTGAGTGTGTGAGTGAGTGTGTGAGTGAGTGTGTGAGTGAGTGTGTGAGAGTGAGTGTGTGAGAGTGAGTGTGTGAGAGTGAGTGTGTGAGAGTGAGTGTGTGAGTGTGTGAGAGTGAGTGTGAGTGAGTGAGAGTGATGTGAGTGAGTGAGAGTGAGTGTGTGAGAGTGAGTGTGTGAGAGTGAGTGTGTGAGAGTGAGTGTGTGAGAGTGAGTGTGTGAGAGTGAGTGTGTGAGAGTGAGGTGTGTGAGTGTGTGAGAGTGAGTGTGAGTGAGTGAGAGTGAGTGAGTGAGTGAGAGTGAGTGTGTGAGAGTGGAGTGTGTGAGAGTGAGTGAGAGTGAGTGAGTGAGTGAGAGTGAGTGTGTGAGAGTGAGTGTGTGAGAGTGAGTGTGTGAGAGTGAGTGTGTGAGAGTGAGTGTGTGAGAGTGAGTGTGTGTGAGAGTGAGTGTGTGTGAGAGTGAGTGAGTGTGAGAGTGAGTGAGTGTGTGAGAGTGAGTGTGTGAGAGTGAGTGTGTGAGTGTGTGAGAGTGAGTGAGTGTGTGAGAGTGAGTGTGGTGAGTGGTGAGAGTGAGTGAGTGAGAGTGAGTGTGTGAGAGTGAGTGTGTGAGAGTTAGTGTGTGAGAGTGAGTGTGTGAGAGTGAGTGTGTGAGAGTGAGTGTGTGAGAGTGAGTGTGTGGTGAGAGTGAGTGTGTGTGAGGTGAGTGTGTGTGAGAGTGAGTGTGAGTGAGAGTGAGAGTGAGTGTGTGTGAGAGTGAGTGTGTGGGTGAGTGTGTGAGGTGAGTGTGTGAGAGTGAGTGTGTGGAGTGAGTGTGTGAGGTGTGTGTGTGAGGGGAGTGTGTGGAGTGAGTGTGTGAGAGGAGTGTGTGGTGAGTGTGTGAGTGTGTGAGTGTGAGTGAGTGTGTGAGAGTGAGTGTGTGAGTGAGTGAGTGAGAGTGAGTGAGTGAGAGTGAGTGTGTGGTGAGAGTGAGTGTGTGAGAGTTAGTGTGTGAGAGTGAGTGTGTGAGAGTGAGTGTGTGAGAGTGAGTGTGTGAGGTGGTGTGTGAGTGAGAGTGAGTGTGAGTGGAGTGAGTGTGAGTGAGAGTGAGTGTGAGTGAGTGTGAGAGTGAGTGTGTGTGGAGTGAGTGTGTGAGAGTGAGTGTGTGAGAGTGAGTGTGTGAGAGTGAGTGTGTGAGAGTGAGTGTGTGAGAGTGAGTGTGTGAGAGTGAGTGTGTGAGAGTGAGTGTGTGAGAGTGAGTGTGTGAGTGAGTGTGTGAGAGTGAGTGTGTGAGAGTGAGTGTGAGAGAGTGAGTGTGTGAGAGTGACTGTGTGAGTGAGTGTGTGAGAGTGAGTGTGTGAGAGTGAGTGTGTGAGTGTGTGAGTGTGAGAGTGTGTGAGAGTGAGTGTGTGAGAGTGAGTGTGAGAGTGAGTGAGTGTGAGTGTGTGAGAGTGAGTGTGTGAGTGTGTGAGTGTGTGAGTGTGAGAGTGAGTGTGAGAGTGAGTGTGAGAGTGAGTGTGAGAGTGAGTGTGAGAGTGAGTGTGTGAGAGTGAGTGTGTGAGAGTGAGTGTGTGAGAGTGAGTGTGTGAGTGAGTGTGTGAGTGAGTGTGTGAGAGTGAGTGTGTGAGAGTGAGTGTGTGAGTGAGTGTGTGAGAGTGAGTGTGTGAGAGTGAGTGTGTGAGAGTGAGTGTGTGAGTGTGTGAGAGTGAGTGTGAGGTGAGTGAGAGTGAGTGAGTGAGTGAGAGTGAGTGTGAGAGTGAGTGTGTGAGAGTGAGTGTGTGAGAGTGAGTGTGTGAGAGTGAGTGTGTGAGAGTGAGTGTGTGAGAGTGAGTGTGTGTGAGAGTGAGTGTGTGAGAGTGAGTGTGTGAGAGTGAGTGTGTGTGAGAGTGAGTGTGTGTGAGAGTGAGTGAGTGTGAGAGTGAGTGAGTGTGTGAGAGTGAGTGTGTGAGAGTGAGTGTGTGAGTGTGTGAGAGTGAGTGAGTGTGTGAGAGTGAGTGTGTGAGTGAGTGAGTGAGAGTGAGTGAGTGAGAGTGAGTGTGTGAGAGTGAGTGTGTGAGAGTGAGTGTGTGAGTGTGTGAGAGTGAGTGTGAGTGAGTGAGAGTGAGAGTGAGTGTGTGAGAGTGAGTGTGTGAGAGTGAGTGTGTGAGAGTGAGTGTGTGAGAGTGAGTGTGTGAGTGTGTGAGAGTGAGTGTGAGTGAGTGAGAGTGAGTGAGTGAGTGAGAGTGAGTGTGTGAGAGTGAGTGTGTGAGAGTGAGTGAGAGTGAGTGAGTGAGTGAGAGTGAGTGTGTGAGAGTGAGTGTGTGAGAGTGAGTGTGTGAGAGTGAGTGTGTGAGAGTGAGTGTGTGAGAGTGAGTGTGTGTGAGAGTGAGTGTGTGTGAGAGTGAGTGAGTGTGAGAGTGAGTGAGTGTGTGAGAGTGAGTGTGTGAGAGTGAGTGTGTGAGTGTGTGAGAGTGAGTGAGTGTGTGAGAGTGAGTGTGTGAGGTGAGTGAGTGAGAGTGAGTGAGTGAGAGTGAGTGTGTGAGAGTGAGTGTGTGAGAGTTAGTGTGTGAGAGTGAGTGTGTGAGAGTGAGTGTGTGAGAGTGAGTGTGTGAGAGTGAGTGTGTGAGTGAGAGTGAGTGTGAGTGAGAGTGAGTGTGAGTGAGAGTGAGTGTGAGTGAGAGTGAGTGTGTGAGAGTGAGTGTGTGAGAGTGAGAGTGAGTGTGTGTGAGAGTGAGTGTGTGAGAGTGAGTGTGTGAGAGTGAGTGTGTGAGAGTGAGTGTGTGAGAGTGAGTGTGTGAGAGTGAGTGTGTGAGAGTGAGTGTGTGAGAGTGAGTGTGTGAGAGTGAGTGTGTGAGTGAGTGTGTGAGAGTGAGTGTGTGAGAGTGAGTGTGAGAGAGTGAGTGTGTGAGAGTGACTGTGTGAGTGAGTGTGTGAGAGTGAGTGTGTGAGAGTGAGTGTGTGAGTGTGTGAGTGTGAGAGTGTGTGAGAGTGAGTGTGTGAGAGTGAGTGTGAGAGTGAGTGAGTGTGAGTGTGTGAGAGTGAGTGTGTGAGTGTGTGAGTGTGTGAGTGTGAGAGTGAGTGTGAGAGTGAGTGTGAGAGTGAGTGTGGAGTGAGTGTGAGAGTGAGTGTGAGAGTGAGTGTGAGAGTGAGTGTGAGAGTGGTGTGAGAGTGAGTGTGAGAGTGAGTGTGAGAGTGAGTGTGAGAGTGAGTGTGAGAGTGAGTGTGTGAGTGTGTGAGTGTGTGAGAGTGAGTGTGTGAGTGTGTGAGTGTGTGAGTGTGTGAGTGTGTGAGAGTGAGTGTGAGAGTGAGTGTGAGAGTGAGTGTGAGAGTGAGTGTGAGAGTGAGTGTGTGAGAGTGAGTGTGAGAGTGAGTGTGTGAGTGTGTGAGTGTGTGAGAGTGAGTGTGAGAGTGAGTGTGTGAGAGTGAGTGTGAGAGTGAGTGTGAGAGTGAGTGTGTGAGAGTGAGTGTGAGAGTGAGTGTGAGAGTGAGTGTGTGAGTGTGTGAGAGTGAGTGTGAGGTGAGTGTGTGAGAGTGGTGTGAGAGTGAGTGTGAGAGTGAGTGTGTGAGTGTGTGAGTGTGTGAGAGTGAGTGTGTGAGTGTGTGAGTGTGTGAGAGTGAGTGTGAGAGTGAGTGTGTGAGAGTGAGTGTGAGAGTGAGTGTGAGAGTGAGTGTGTGAGTGAGTGTGTGAGAGTGTGTGTGAGTGTGTGAGTGAGTGTGTGAGAGTGAGTGTGTGAGTGTGAGTGAGTGTGTGAGAGTGAGTGTGTGAGTGAGAGTGAGAGTGAGAGTGAGTGAGAGTGAGTGTGTGTGTGAGAGTGAGTGTGTGTGTGTGTCTGTGTGAATACTGTTTTGTGTCCCCGTTCACATTGTGTGTGTGTGTGTGTGTGTGTGTGTGTGTGTGTGTGTGTGTGTGTGTGTGTGCGTGCGTGCGTGCGTGTGTGTGTGCGTGCGTGTGTGCGTGCATGCGTGTATTAAACTGCTTCATCAGGCAAAGTTTTCAATCTTGTTCGTGTTTGCAGGTTCCCTATTAGCATTTGGTTTAAATCCAAAATATTGCCAATATAGGTGCTTTTACATTTCACTTTGATATTTATTTTGTGTAAAACAAATAACAGTAGGCTATCTTAAAGACTCGCATTTGGACATTAAATAATAATTCTACATTTCATTAAGGAATTCTCGGTGGTTTGAAGTAATTATTGGCCAAAACATATTTTGGAACACAGATTGGTCTAATAGAGACAAATATGAACAAAGACACAAGAGTCAAAGTTTAGTTGAAAGAAAGATATTTAACGTAGTGTTCATTCACCAAAATTTCAAAGACAATCATCTCTGAGACAGGTTACAATATGGAGCAAACTTATAGCAAGATATTAGGCATATGCAAATTCAAGACAAGAAGTCATATTTACATGTTTCTGATGTCAAAATAATAAAATGTCTCCCTCATGAAAAATGTGATTTAATAATGACTGATTTTCTATATTATTATTAAAATGAATAGAAGCATAAGATAAGACCACCTCATTGCCTCTTTAGTTTTTATCATCAGCCTTTTATCATGGCATCAGTAATGGTGTCATCTTCCTCCAGGTCCACGGTGATTTTCTTGCCAACCAGTTTGAAGATGTTCTCTGGTCTCATGCCGTGCGGTTCGGCCACTTTTACTGTCAGCATGTCGAGAGTTAATGTCTCGCCCTTCTTCAATGGTTTCCGGGCCACCACTGACTTACCCAACTGCAGGAAAGAACATAACCATTGTGACCATAACCATAACGAATGACGTTTGATAATTTTCTGGTTTAATAATCTGTCAGAATGAGTGTTTTATCTGACCTTGCTGTGAAAGGAAGCCTCACAGGGCAGCATCTGTTTGACCGGCGAACCCATTGCCATCTCAACCGTCCTGATGGCTTTCACCAGATCCGCCAGCTCCGCCGGCTCCAGTGACGCTGCGTGGTCACTGCCTTTCCAGCTCTTATCCAGGGTCACATGACGCTCCAGGACCTTTGCCCCGAGTGCCACAGCGGCCAGAGACACATGGATGCCCGCCTCATGCCCAGAGTAGCCGATGGGAATGTCCGGAAACTCCTTCTGGAACTCCTGCGTAGAAAAAAGGAAACCGAGACATAAAAAAATACCTTCATAAACAGTCATTTTATGGAGTTGATGAAGATGAGAATAAAGTGATTTGTGTCTTACAGGGATCAGGCTGAGGTTGACGTGCTCTATTGGCAGCGGATAAGCGCTGGTGCACTGCAGGAATGTGAAATTGGGATTGTGCTTCTTGACGGTTTGGTAAACGCAGCGCATGGTCTCCATAGACTGCATTCCACTCGAAATCACCATGGGACGACCTACACAAATACACCAAAACATCAGCTTCAAGACATGGCTGCTTCTGGGAGAAAATCAGGTCAAAGTTTTAGTCATTATCACATTACACACATGCCAAATTCTCTGTAGACTCAAAGCCAGCAACATGAAACTCCACACCAGGATTTCTAGGTTTCACTGGCTCTGCTCTCTGGCCAATCAGCACTTTCAATACCGAATTTCTCAGGTGCTCCAGAATAACTGACTTCAAGTGCACAAGAGAAGCTTCTCAGATTCAGTTATCGGTAGGGCTTGTACGTTTCACTGGGTCATTGTCACTGTCTGATATATTACCGGTATGTAAATAGAGGAACATTGTGACCATGGCAGTGAATCTGATAAACCTTTGTCAAAGGAGAACGAGTTTTCTGCAACAACACTTTTGAGTTTATGTAACGACAGCTTCTGGACTTTTCATTTGAAATGGGTTTCAACATCAGGGAGTTTTACCTTTTTTGGCAGTTTTTTCCAGGTAAGGGATATTGTTGGTGTCAGCTGAGGCAACTTTAAAAAACGGCACATTGATTTCATGAAGAAATTCTACAGCCATCTGATTGAGGTAGGGAGAGGAAAAGTTATGAAATGCATTTTAATCTGGGTTTAATATGCACATATTCTCTTGATATAATAAACATTGAGACCCTCTTTCATTTGTTCACCTCATCCATCGCTGATGCAGTAAAGAAGATGCCAACTTCATTGGCGAACTGTTGCAGTTCTCTGTACTGCTGGTGACTGAACTCCAGATGGTGTTTATGAGCCCCGTAGGTCGGGCCCCAGGCATGAGGGGACGTGTAGAGACGCTCCAGAGCGGGCTTGGTGAATCTGTGTTCGATCTCGCTCTTTTGAAACTTGGCACAATCAGCTCCACAGTCCTGTGTGGAGGTAAATAGGAAGTAGAAGTGGATTTGGTTGACAACAAAAATGAGTTTCACCATATAAGAAATCTAAAAGTTAATTTAATGTGATACAATGTGTGAGTTATAGCTCGAGTTGAACGTCCCCTCCTAATTATTGACCTGATATTTGAAAAAATTATATTTCCGGAGTGAAATTACCATGGTTACTAAATAGATGGGGTTCTAAGTTTGGGACGGTTCACACAGAACACGTTTTTGCTGTTAAAAAACACTGCAAATGGTCGAACACGTCCGTCTAGCATGTGTGAAAAACAAAACTTTAAAAAAATGTTTTCTCAAATTATAATACATTTGTATTTTTTTCTATATGCAAACTGGTGTTTTGGGGGTTGATATCTACATATCTCACGGTTTTCCCCCCATGAAAATAACCGACATCAACACGGTATCAGACTTCACATCTGATAAAGCTGTACTTTACCTTGGCCATTCGGATCATTTGTTTGGCGATTTCTAAGTCTCCCTGATGGTTCTGTCCAATCTCAGCGATGATAAAACAGGGGTTGGAGCCCCCGATTTTCCTTCCAGGACAAAGTTCAAACTCTGCAGACATGTTATTGACTAATTGTTTAACTTATTTATGATTAAGAAGCTGGAGATGTGATCACAGTGTTCTGGCATCAAGCAAAGGGGCCGGAGAGAAGGACACGCTGCCATTTAAAGAAAAGTGCTCCACCCTAACCGCTGACAACCCCCACCCACACACCACATATCTCAAGGCATACTTTTAGTTTGGAGGTTGATGACCTGTGTTTGCAGGTTCCCAGGAAATGCTCCTTCATGAGATTTATTTATGTGTTTATTCATTTTTACAAAAATGGTCTGTTGAGGTGCCATTAACACATGAAAAGTTGGTTGATAACAGAACTGCGGAAAAAAATAGACTATAGTCAACATTACTTGTTTACATAGGATATATGGTGTATTTTTTATATCATGTAAGTTGAAATTTAGTTCAAGTTCATTTTATTTATATAGCACATTTTACAACAGCCACTGGCTGACCAAAGTGCTTTACAAAACAGCAAAATTAAAAGAAAATAATACCTGCATAACAACACAATTATGTATCGCTTAAATTTAGTTTGATAGTATTTTGCCATGGGAAGCCAAACTAACTTTATCTAACATTTTCTTATATTGAAATTGTTTATTTCCTACTCCTTACCAGTTCATCAGGCTCTCTATTATTTATATATCTTGGAATATTTGAAGATCAGGTTTTTCCAGTCAGTCATCTTAAAGGGATAGTTCACTTTAAAATTTAAATTCTGTCGTCATTTACTCACCCTCAAGTTGTTTCAAACCTGTATTAGTTTATTTCTTCTGCTGAACACAAAGAAAGATATTTTGAAGAATGTCAGTAACCAAACAGTAGTCTGTACCCATTGACTTCCATAGTAGGAAAAAAAAACTATGGAAGCTACTATGGAAGTCAATGGGTACAGACTACTGTTTGGTTTACTGACATTCTTCAAAATATCTTTCTTTGTGTTCAGCAGAAGAAAATAAACTAATACAGGTTTGAAACAACTTGAGGGAGAGTAAATGACGACAGAATTTAAATTTTAAAGTGAACTATCCCTTTAATAGCACACATATTAGACATGACTGTTAATTCTATGGTGTACTTGCCCTTATGAAAAAGTAGTAGTTTCATGTAATTGCATTTGTTGATACAACAAGTAGGCCTATATAATTAAAGGCAGAGCCGCGTCCAGGGCTGTGACAAGTGTGCGACCAAAGTGACAGCTGACTTGATGGAAAGCCTAGTTAAAGTTCATGTATGTGTCCTAGTTAAAAATACATAGCTAAAAGTGAAACTATGTGTATCGTTATGCTGTAGGCTATATTTTTCTTGTAAAAAAATGTATTATGCAGTAACGTAGCTAGGTGTCCGTGGGCGTAGGTTTAGGGGGGGACGCTAGGTAGTACTAGTCCCAATCAATATTTTAAAATGACAAAATTGTCCCCACCAATATCTGTGAGAGAATTACGAGGCGGCCGCCTCCGTCAAATTAGGTGCGTTGCCGCCTTCTGCTCTGGACAAAACTCGGATAGACAGTCACATGCTCAGATACACTTTTTACACCGTGACGGTTCTGTTGGGTTCCTGTGTCCATTCTGTCCTCTGTCCATCAAACATATTACATGCGCTTTCTTGAGGCACACGCGCGCGGTGCCGCAGTCTCTTGCTCTCTCTTCCTCTCGCTCTCTCTTCCTCTCTGCCGTGCACGCGCTACGCGGGTTTGGAGCACAGTATCTGTCTCGCGGGCGCGCTCGCGATTCCGGGAGATTTTAACTAATTCGCGGGCATCAGTGAGCAGCTATCAATATGCGGGAGACTCCCGTAATGTCTGTGTTTCTATACTGAAATAATATCGGCATTATTATTGATTTTCATTAGGCATTTTTTTCAGCGCGTGGTGGGAGCGTTGGCGCTGAGCATACATTTAATAAAACTAGGGGAAATGCCCTTTATAAAAGGTAAAAAAAATATATTCTGATAAGAGTGTTTTCCAACAGTGACGTAATGAAACATTGACAATTTAAGTTTGAAGGGAGTAAAGCCTCGGTTTAGGCTATAAAGAAATGTAATTTTGCCAAAAGAAGAACTTTTATTTTAAATACATGTTATTTTTAAATCACCCTACTACAGTGTGACATTTTACCATATTATCATGCTTAACACTGATAATTTGAATAATTGTAATGTGATGATCAGATATCTAAATCAGAGAATATCATAGGTTTGGGCGGGTGGATTATTTATTTTTAACAGCGGATTCTGGTGGACTCAAAGTGCACCCGATTAATGAATTTATCTTTAAAAATGTACAACATTTTCTTACGGGTGGGCATGCCCCCGGACCCCTCTAGAGATACCGAGGGTCCATCCACAAAAGTACTGTGGAAAACAGAGTAGGCTATATGTTGGTATATGAAAAAAATACAAGTTAAATTATCTTTTTAATAAAATACTTCATCAGAATTTTACCAACTCCACCTAGTTTTGAGCCAGGAAAAAAAACCCTGCTGCAGCTATTTGCATCGATTCCCATGGCCAGTACGGCAGTACAAGGAACGCCGTCATTTGATTGGCTGAAAAAACAAGGGGGTGGTGTGGGGGTGAGATGTCCCCACCAAAGCTGAGACCAAACCTACGCCCTTGGTCCGTGTAACAGGCTAATGGCGCTTTTCCACTGCATGGTACGGCTCGGTTCGGCTCGGTACGGTTCGATTCAGCGCGGATCGGTTCGGCTCGCTTTGCTTTTCCACTGCGTGGTACGACTTGACTCGGTACGGCACGGTTCGGTTCGCTTTAGCTCGGTTGCTTTTCCACTGCAGTTAGTACCGCTTCAAAGTGGGGTGGGACTGATCGTTATTGTAGGTCCGGTGGTAGCCGTGTGCGGCTAAGAGCTGTGCTACTTCCGCTCCTCGGCAACCAACGAGAGGAACGTCTGCACCTCGTCCACTGACCACGATTCAGCCATTTCTTGTTTGTTTGTTTTTTACTTTTTTTTTTGTCAAGTAAATACTCTAAAAAACAGGTGCTACTGCGTTGGCTGTTGTCTGGCTATTTAAATCTAGCGGGTTTTAGTGTCTCGTGTCGCAAATACAATGACGCTGAAGTGACGATTCTGTCTGACCAATCAGTGATCTGCAGTGTTTTCACGTCACGTTTAGTATCGGTACGGTACGCTTGGAACCTCAACAGAGGTGGTACCATTTAAAGCGAGCCGAAGCGAGCCGTACCGTACCATGCAGTGGAAATGCGCCATAAGTGAGCCGTACCGAACCGAGCCGTACCGTACCATGCAGTGGAAAAGCGCCAAAGCGTGCCGTGCCGTACCGAACCGTACCGTACCATGCAGTGGAAAAGCGCCAAAGCGTTGCCGTGCCGTACCGTACCGAACCGTACCGTACCATGGCAGTGGGAAAAGCGCCATAACAGTGATTCATGCTGTCAGTCAGCGAGGGCATCGCACGTCAAGTTCGTTGAGCGCTTTATTCAGTCAAGCTGCGGGGAGCCCTGTCACAATACGGATGTGGCCCGAAGAGGAATATATATGGTATATAGGTATATACCTTCGACTGGCTTTAAAACGACTGTAAAATGCAAATTTTCTCGTACCATTTTATACGGCAAAACATTTTTCTATTGCGTGCATATGCTACGCACTGAAAACCCTTAGGTAGCCTATAGGAGCCTGGGGTGGGTAGTGCGTGCACACACCGTGGGTATCATACTGAACTCAACCGGAAAAAAACTGAAGCACTATAGCCTACTAACGCATTACTGTCAATAGATATTTAACCTGATTTCTCCAGCAAGGTAAAATTACTTAATATGTTTGATATAATCTTTTTTGTTTTGATGAAAGTCTTTTTTCCACATTGAAGTAAATGCACTAAAATTAAATTATTACCCTTAGCCTACTTAAAATAAGTTTTTTACACAATTTAATTTACATAATTTATTTCACTTTGGATGGTCTTACCTAATTTAATAATTAAATAAGTATAATAATCAGTAAAGTTATATCTAACATCACATTCAGTCACTTGATTCACCAAGTAGCCTAAACACTGTTAGTAGTAGGCTACTGATGATAGAAACTATTTGGTATTGAGTTCCCACATCCTGAAAACAAGCGCTACTCTTCAGCACAACGTTAACCTAAACATTCAGAAACAGAAACTCTAAATGTTCAACATAACATTAAACATTAACATAAACAACCAACATCTTTCCCTTTACTATAAAACACATAAAATAACAGTTAATCACTATAAATTTTACTCTCCTAACTGTGCGTTCACCACCGGACGCGAATAGCGCGTCAAATTCGCGCCTGCCGCGTCTAGTGTACGCTTGATCACTTTGTGTCCATTCGTGCGTCAATTTCATAGCCTGGGAAAAACCCAGACCACTTCCGGCAAATTTAGATTTGGCTCTGCAAGTGGGTCTGGCAAAGAGGCCATTGAAACCCATTTCCAGTCCGTCGAAATCGCGGCACCAATCAGAAACGTTGGGGCGGGCCTTTAAACGATGACGACAGAGCAGAGACGGTGACGCAGATTTTGTACATTACAAAGATGGATGCCGCCGTGGAACATCACAACATCACTCGTTTTGAATCAGCAATCGCGTCTGTTTTCAAGCGATTTAAAATGGTCATTTTCGTTAACACAAAACAGAGAATTGCTGAGAGTCTCAAGATGTTTCTCCGTCGCTTTGCATGTCATTCATCGCTCTGATTGGTTTTTAGATCTATCCGACGTCCGTTGGTGACGCCCCTGTGGAAATGAATTGTCTATGGACCTTTGCCAGACCCTTACTCAGTTACAACTGAGAGTGGTCTGGGTTTTCCAAGGCTATCAATTTCATACATTTGAAGCGGGGAATTTACGCGCGTCAGAGGCGAAAGTTTCGAAACTCGTTGGCGGGCCATCTTTTTACAAGATGTCTGATGTTGATAGATCATTTAAATAGTTGTTAAACTATCATTAAACTAGCAGCACGGCAGCTTACTAGCGAGTTAGTAGGTCCAATAACGTGACACAAAAGTGAAATTGTATATCTTACAACTTACCAGGTTGTACAATCTCCTCACTTATCTTCTTCCAAGCGAGTTCCTTTTGTTCCTGTCTCTATAAAAGTATGAACTTGAGTCATATAATTCCGGGTGATCACACAGCTAAAATTAGTTTCTCCATTTTGAATGAGTGACTTCGAGCAGGAGTTTTGTTATGCTATGTCACGTGAAGCAAGCAGGCTCCTGATTGGTTAACGTGGCGCGAATTGACGCAGAAGTTCAGATTTTTTCAACTCGGGCGGCAGACGCGAATTCACGTCAAACGCAGTGAATGCACAAAAAGCACTATAAAATCATTCGCGTGTAACGCGACAGACACTCAATTCGCGCCATTCGCTCAAACTTGAATGAGGCATATTCGCGTCTACCGCGTCGCACTCTACGCCTCATTCGTGCCGCTGGATTTTTTTATACGCGTGTAGCGCGTCTTTGCATTACTCGCGGCCTGACGCGCTATTCGCGTCCGGTGTGAACGCACCATAAGGCAGTTCCTTGCAATTAAATTGGGTTACTTTAGCTCATTTTAATTAATTAAACTGAAGAAGCAAAAAAAACAATTGAGTGTATGTTTGTTTTATAATGTCAATTGTGATTTTCTATTTTATGCAACATATTGTGTATAATAACCCCAAATCACTACCTCTCAAAATTCGCCGATCAGCAAAGGAGAAGCCAAACACAAACTTTTTCTTCTTCTTTGTCCTTCAGAGCAGATGTCCTGTTGACATTAGTCACGGCTATACTGCCCTCTATAGGTGTGGTGCAGTCGTAGTGCGCATGTGTCGAATGTGTCCATGAGCTTTATTGGAAGTTGTATATTGAGTCAATGTAACTCAATTCATTTAAAACAGCATTTCCTTGTTGTATGTTACATAAACCTGATTGAATTAGGTTAAAATTGGAATTTAAAGGTAGAATCAGGTAGAAAAACCTCTTTAAAGCAACAACTGCATGTTCACTTTGTGTTTGCTGGAGAGCAGAGCCATGGAATAGCACATAATTATACATAAACCTCTAAAATCACTATGCGCGAATGAGTGTGTGAAGTGGATGAGTGTAAACTCTATGAATGAAACCGCAAATCAAATCGTGCCTCAGAAAGCAGGGGCCCTATCATACACCCGGACACGGGTGCACTGTGTTTTTTGCTAGTTTCAGCCCGACATTTTCAGGTCCTGTGCCACGTTGTTTACATAGCAAATGCATTTGGCCCATGGGTGTGCTGGTCTGAAAACGAGGTGTTTATGCACATTGTTGGTGCATTGCCTATTTTGAGGCAACTGCGCCACTGACCAACTGAAACAGTTGAACAAACTGAAGTCAATGGCGCAATATTTTTTTTTGTTATTTAAAGAGCGCGCCTATAATGTAATTGTAATGTGCGCCTATACGTGAGTCCACAACGCGCGTACACTGAGTCCCGTAGATGGGTCTGCTTGCACGCTTTAACCTCGCGCAAGAATCTACCATGGCTCGAGCGCAACTGGCTTTTAAAGGGCATGGGAGATGAGATCGACAATTTTTCCCGTCGTAATAGCAAAAGTTGAATCCGCCGTGCACTTTAGAGTAGACCTGTCATCATGTCACGTGTTGTCTTCAGTCAGTACTTAGTTAATCCGTATCACCTGTCTAGTTAAATCATCTGCATCACCTGTGTTTCTGTTAATCAGTATTCATCTGTGTTTGTATAGTTTCCCTTCTGTGCAGTAAGTGTTTGTCCGTTCTACGTCGTGTTTGGTGTGTGTAAACCTTCTGCCTGTCTGTGCCTATCTGAGGTCATTAGTAAAACGTTTGTATTGGAGCCATTTGCCTCTTCGTCTTCTTCAGCCTACACCCACACCGTGACAGCAAGAGCCTAATAAAGCTGATCCATACACATTCTCACTACTTGATGTGTATATTTAAGCGTTTTAAACCTTGTACTTGTTCATGTTGCATTCTCTCCAGAAGCTGTTGTGTTATTGTTTTAATTAGAAGATATTTTAGGATATTTTTTTTATATTTTAATTTAAAAAAAAAAAAGTATAATAAAACAAAAAAAAATTGTTTTACAAATTATACAAGGCATAGGCCTATTTGTTAAATGAAAACTATGGGCATGGAACTTAGAAAAAAATGGAGCTATAGACACATCTGTGCAGGGCACAACCGTAACAATCCGTTCTAACACTGCGTTAAAATGTGCCTTGTTATTAGAAGTATTGCATCAGTTACTGATGCAATAGTTTACTTTTTATGAAGTTCTATTGATAAACCATGAGAAACAGGTGAATTCGACTGAGAGGAAGAACCTGAATATTCAGAATCATTTTTGCATGAAATGTACAGCATTACATTACAGGTCTGGCTTGTTTTTTGTCTCCATTTCTGGCATGCTGTGGTTGTGGAGGGAGTGTTGTGTTCAGCTATGTGTTTTTCTGAATATCTGAATGTGTTTTCTTCATCTATTTTGCCTGTGATGTTTTTGACTCCTGCTGTAGCCTATAGCTGTTTTGCACTGTTTGTCATAGTCAATTAGATCAGATGACGTTTTAAGCTGCCATATGGTCATGGTTTAAAACGTGCCCCTCACATGATAGGCTACAACATGCCAACTCTGTCACATTTCACATATATTCTTTTTGACGTAAATAATGAAAGAAGTATACACTGTATTAATGAAACAAGACAATGTGTACCAGAAATGTGTCAAAGAGTAGATTTACACAAACTGAAAAAGTCAAAAAGCATTAGGTTGTGATTCGGGTGCACCACTAAATAAACCGGGCTTCGGACATATTGCGCCGATAATTGGTCCAGTTCGGGCGGGAGTTTAGCGCAGCTCTGAACCCGCAATGTATTGATGAATTACTCTGTGTTTCCATTAACTATGGTAAATAGTGGAGGAATTGCTTTTAAAGGGGTCGTTGAATATTATTTAACTTTTCTAACTTTAGTTAGTGTGTAATGTTGCTGTTTGAGCGTAAACAACATCTGCAAAGTTACAGCGCTCAAAGTTCAAAGCAAAGGAAGATATTTTTCTTTTAAAGCTACACTGTGTAGGAATTACTCCCATCTAGCTGTGAAATTGTATATGACTACCAACTGAATATTACTTTCTAGGCCCCTCCCATTCGAGGGGCGTTTTAACTCGGTGGCCCGTATTATTTCAAATCTGCCGGCAGTCGCGAGTAATCTCCAAGGGGGTAATCCATCCGCCGGAAATCTGAAGCCTCCCCGGGAGCCGCCATTGTAGCAGAACATCACCTGCTGGTTAGCATTTACATTGACTCCCATTCATTTTGGCGTCACTTTGACAGCGAATAACTTTACATCTGAGGCGTCCAAAGGACTATTGTCCATTATTTATTTCTAAAGAAACACGACAATGTATAAAAGGCTCCATTACTTTGTATCTTACGTTATGACCTCGTAGAAAGCCGTTTTTAGTAAAAAATAGGCTAACGATTCCATCATAATCACGCGACTCTCTGTCGCACTGTAGAGAAATTACCGTATAGGACTGGCGGAGAAGCTCGCAAGCAATCGGGGGGACGTGGAGGCATAAAGTCCGATAAAGTAAAGGGAGTAGCCCACAAAGAGTGATAAAGTTGCTCCCGCTGCTAGCTCATGGACAGCTAATACTCACGCTCTCCGTCTCTGTGAGATTCGTAAGGGGAAATGATTTCAGATTTCTCTCACCACAGCTACTAGAAGACCTCACGCCACATCCTACGTCGTCAAGCTCAGTTTGAGCCTGCGCAGTACGCCTGGCGATCAGGAAGTGAGTGCTTCTAATGGGCTTCACTTTTCTCCTTTGAAATCTATGGGGTCGTTGTGTCCATCATATATACTGTCTATGGGAATCTCCCCTTCGCATTCGTCACGGTGCCACTGAGTGTAAAAAACGCGAAAGGCGAAGCTTGAATTTCCAGGTATGTCCCTCTTTGGCTAATGTATTTTCAAGATGGAGGCGCAACATGGCTACCGCCATTCGAGCAGCTCACCCGTATGTATTATAAATGGCAGATTCTACGCTTACGAGATAACTTGATTAGTTGGTAGAAGTAATTATACACTAATGAGCACATATAATTTTGAAAGAACAAAGTTGTTTTTTGCTAAGAATCAACTTAAAAAATGACACAGTGTAGCTTTAAAGAAATTGCTTTTTAAGAACTATAATAAACGGCTGATAGGAACTACACGACATTCCTCCCAGGTTAGTGACATCACCAACCCTAAAATTTTTATAAATCCCGTCCCTGGGAACGCGACTTATACCGCGATTTATAGATTATCATGACAGAATATGGTAATTAATTACTAGAAGACAAACTACACATAAGCTACATAAAGTCATCAACTAACCATTCATAAATGTTGTGTACATGTTGTAAACTTCTTCTTGAGTCTCTCCATCTTTCTGACTCCGGTTTGAACATAAAAGGCTAAATGTTTTTAGAAATTTTCAGTGCATGTGTGTGTGAGGTAAAAGGGACACAAGCTGTTGAAGCTCCGCCCCTGTGCCGGGAACAGCAGCTCATTTGCATTTAAAGGGACAGACACAAAAAACGGTTGTGTTTTTTACTCGCCCTCAAAAAGTGACAATTTTAACATGCTATATACAAAATATCTGTGGGGGTATTTTGAGCTAAAACTTCACATACACACTCTGGGGACATCAAAGACCTTATTTTACATATTGTGAAAAGGGCATTATACTACGGTGGCCGAGAGAGCTCAACGAGCTGCAACTGAAGAAGACACATGCAAATAGAAAAAAAAACACATGCAAATAGAAAAAAACATATGCAAATAGAAAAAAAAACACCCGCAAATTAAGAAAACATCTTCATCAGTTTCACAACACACGTGTGGTCCCATATACTCACAACACAACCAAATACAGAAACGCGCTGCAAATAACACAGACCACAACGGAAAATGTTTCCAGGGGAACCAAATAAGTGACGAACCCGGCTGGGAAGTGCTTACCTGCTTACAGCTCAAAATTCTACTTTATTTTATTTTATTTCTCCTAATTTTTGTTGTTGTTGTTGCAAACCATACAGAGATGACATTTTTATGACCTACAACTATACAATATACAAAAATGTATTAACAATATGTTTTAATGTCATCAAATACATGAGAAATGAACCATGAGCTGAAAATAAAATAAATAAATCAAAAAGATAGAGAAAAAGAACACGAGGGAAAGATATTAATTACACTGTATAATTGTTATGTTTACATTTTTATAAAGACAATTTTCATTAGAAATGTAAGGTGGGGTCCTAAAGTTTTAAAGTTGAGACCTTCACACACAGATATATAATGCATACAAGTTTTTTTTTTTGTAAAAATAAATAAATGATTTGCAACTGTTTTGTGAACAGCATTACATTTCTGTCATAAGAACAGCTATTCATCTGATAGACACACAATTGTCATGGGAACATCCCAAGGGGGTAATCCATCCGCCGGAAACTGAAGCCTCCCCGGGAGCCGCCATTGTAGCAGAACTTCACCTGCTGTTCGCATTCCATTGACTCGGCCATTCATTTTTTGCGTCCACTTTGACAGCGAATAACTTTACATCTGAGGCGTCCAAAGGACTCCATTTGTCCATTATTTATTTCTAAAGGAAACTCGACAATGTATAAAAGGGCTCCATTACCTTGTACCTTACGTTATGGCCCCGTAGAAGCCGTTTTTGTAAAAATAGGCTAACGATTGTGTCATAACCAAGCGACTCCCTGTCGCACTGTAGAGAAATTACCGTATAGACCGGCGGAGAAGCTCGCAAGCAATCGGGGGAACGTGGAGGCATAAAGTCAAGGGAGAAGCCCACAGAGAGTCATAAAGTTGATCCTGCTGCAGCTAATGGACAGCCAATACTCGTTGAGCTCTCTCGGCCACCGTACTGCACCACCCCTTTAACCCTTTCTACACTACAAAGAATGATTTTCTTATTTTGTGTTGTTTTCCAGGGACAGATATCTAAACATTCATATAACAAGATCTGGCCTAACCTTGTTTTTAATTGTAGGTTGTTGCTGTTTTATTTTTCGTTTTTGCTGTTTAACCCTTCTACAAAAAAAATATTTTCTTTCTCAGTATTTTGTCTTGTTTTCCAGGACAAATATCTAAACATTCATAAAACAATTTTATTACTTGAGAAAATTACACTATGTATTAGGTCTTATTTTCTGGAAAACATAATCAAAATTAAGGGGAAAAAAAATTGCTAGGGGGCAAAAAAAACCGTTCAGAGTCAAAATTCAAAAATGTCACTTCTGTCATTTAAGGTCTTGAATCTAAAGATCTCTTTAAAGCCATTTAAAAAATGGCAATCATTTCTTTTAACATCTCAGTGTTTTATTATCAACTGAAAGACTGTAAATCGCTTGTTATCATCACTTACTGTATGACACAGGGATCAGATAACAGCCTCTAGCCGATTTTGATCAAGAGATTAGACTCTGAGGCATTCAGGACTGGTAACACTGCATTTTTCATAAACCTTTAACAGTTTCATCATTATACTATTTTGTATAGCCCATAAGACTTTGCCAGAAATTACATGTATATTTGTCTGTTCACATTATATATGTGCAACTTTGGAGTCATTGTCAGTACGTTACATCAACCTGTACTTATTATATAAAAAATATTTCCTTAAAACGGAAATTCCTTAAACTTTTAACCTTATGTCCCTTATTTTTAGCTCTTGTTCTTTCTCAGACAAAAACTTTAATTTTATCATATTAAACACTTTTAAAACCACATCTGTTGGTAGATGGGTTACCTTTTCCAGTCATTTTATCGTTATCATGATGCTCGAAAATATAGGAAAAATATAAATATTGCATTAGGGATATGAATGTATCTCTGAAGGAAACTGACTGTCTTCAGAATAGTTTCGATGGGTGGACTGTTGGGTGGACTGCAATGCATGAGGCATTAAGAGCTCATTCAGCCTGCCACAGAGGAATAATGACACTCTGCATGACATTTGTTACTACATTTGTGTGAACAGATGTATACAGAACAAGGAACAGAAAACTTTCTTGCATCTCTTCCTCGCATTGTGAAAAAACAGATGAAAATTCAACACATTGTAAATGGGCTTTTTCAATAAAATGTCTAGGTTTGAAAGCAGCCTCTGTGTTTTGACATGTAACATGTAACACCTGTGTGAATTTATGGAATAATTGGAATGGAATTTGGTGACCATGTGCTTGAAGCACATGTAAATACATGCCAATAAATCATTGACAGATCGCAATGACTTCAATCACAAAGTGACAGTAAGTACAGTTCCAGTTCCAGGTCCAGGTCCTGAAATGCAAGTCATCCACTCTTTCATAAAGGAGATGTGTCAGCAACCCCTAGGCTCAACGAGATGCCCCGTCTCCTTCTCCTTCTCAGGGAACCAGACGTTCCCTTTCAGAGTGGAACTTTGACGCTACAACATAGAATTGATGCTGTAGGGATACTAATACTCACTACGGCATGCTGAGGGAATGCCATGCCTCACTAAGCTGTGAATATGCACAAACATAAGGGGGCTTTCGCACCGGAGGAACCTTTTCCATAGTTCCTACAACCGTTTTAATTTTTTGCGTATTCGCACAGCAGGAACGATTTTAGTTCTTGGAAACTGCTTTTGCAGGAACTAATTTAGCTCCTACTTCAGATTATAGTCTAAACCAGCACTAAAGGAACTACCAGTGACATTAGTGTATGCTGATTGGCCAAACGCAGGCGAAAAAAGAGATTATATAGCCTATAGGGATCTCCCAGTCCACGTGACCCCTAGCCGCGTGTCAGCCATTTTTGACGGAATACATCCGTCAGCTACTCAGTGCAGTGATGCGCGGGTCAATGTATAAACAACCCGCACCCGACCGACGTTTTTCAACTAACCCGCCAGCAACTCGGACCGCAAAAAAGAAAGAAAGAAAATTTTGTACCCGACCTGCTTCCTGGCCCCGCATTTATTTTAAATAGCGAGTAAATGCTCATAGTAGCGTCATTGGGCTAGGGGTGCGGGGGTGCAGCATTTTTCTGAATGCTGTATGATATCGCCTAGTGTTATGTAATAAAGGCTTGATTTATTTATTCATTTATTTCGTTTCATTTTCTTAACAATTAAGATGGCTGCGCATGTGTTTATCCAGTCTAATCGAAGTGTGCGTCTCTCCCCGGACTTAACAAAAATCCCGGCCCGCCCCCTCCTCAGAAAATACATAAAACTGACATTACTGAGCGTTTTAAAAGTAGCCTATTAAAATTGCACAAACGGCATTGTTCAGTTCAACGTGTTGGGAAACCGGGCAATTTTGTCCCGCGTCAGCTTTTATTCAAAAGTTCAACGCGCTCAACATTAAAAAGGTAAATAAGGATTTTCCCACTTGCATCTCTCCTGTAAAAGGAGAATTAACTAAGAAAACTTCCTGACATTGAGTTCGGTGACATTTACAGCTACTCACGTCCCCATCACGCTACACCGGAGCTTTAAAAGCATACAAAAGCTTAACGTTAGCAGGCTATCGGTATCACGAGTCCGGCTGGGTCCAGCAACTCTTTTATTTGGACGCCAGTGGGGAAGGATTTTTCAATCATCACCGCAAAAGTTGGTCTATGTATTTTTATAAACCAAATTATAGTGACGTTACCTGTAATAATCTTTAAACTGAGTTTACAGGGGAAACACAAAACAAAATCACCTGTTATTGCCACCAACCACTTGTTTCTCCGTTTTATTTCTTTTGGGATACGGTACAAAGATATTCCTTTTATATGATCACGTATCTGATCGCATCCAACTGCACTGCATCGCTCGGGGCATGATAGGAATATTTCGCGACGAGCTGTAGTATCACCATAGACAGTATATCACCGGCGGTTTAGCATTTTCTATTCCGTTAAGATGGCTGCTCCAAATGGCGTGACGTCACGCGGGATGTCCCTATATAATTTACTCCAGAAACTACGAAACAGTGATAGATGGACCTCTTAAACTTTATGATAAGGAGAAAATCCAAACGCAACCTTGAGGGGACCAAGCGAAACAGAATTATATTCTTTAATAACGTATTAGACAGGACACAGGACTGTTTGACAGATCGTAAACTAATGAACACAGAGAATGCAAGCGCTGTTTGCTCAGGCTCTGGTGTTCTCAGCGTCGTATTCTCTAATGTCACCTTCATTTATATAGCGCTTTTAACAATATACTGTAGATTGTTTCAAAGCAGCTTTACAGTGATAATAGCAAAATTAAAGTAACAGAGATTGTTTTGGCTTTTACAGCAGCTCTAGCATAAAGTTATTGTCCCTTCTAAAGTAAGTTTTTGATTGATTTACTTCCGTTGCAACAATCATTTACTTATTAACTTAGGGGGCCGCTAACACGACACCTTTCTAACAGAAAACCTCTAATGCGATCCGGCCGCCCACCCGCACAAAACAGTGCCTGGTGTCTCGAGAAGTAAACCATGAAATAGGTTCCTAGGTACAAGCCTTGAAAAATGTATAATACAGAATTTTTTTTATCGACTCCGCGTAGCCACGTGAAACCAGAATTATCCCGACAACGTTTTATCTGTATAGAGGTAAAGGGAAGGGAGGGGAGGCCTTCCCAAAGGGAAAGATTTAAACACTTCAGGACTGCGTTGTCGTCATGTCCAGGCGTAGGTCCTTCATCAGATATGGCCTGGATCCGGCGGACTGCGGTAAACCTCGGGATAAACAGAGAGATTAATATTAGCGTAGACTTGAAAAATGTATAATACAGAATTTTTTTATCGACCTCCGCGTAGCCACGTGAACCAGAATTATCCCGACAACGTTTTATCTGTATAGAGGTAAAGGGAAGGGAGGGAGGCCTTCCCAAAGGGAAAGATTTAACACTTCAGGACTGCGTTGTCGTCATGTCCAGGCGTAGGTCCCTTCATCAGATATGGCCTGGATCCGGCGGACTGCGGTAAACCTCGGGAATAAACAGAGAGACATCCTTCTTATGATGTAAGAAGTACATCAGGATTTATGGAAGTGATCCCGGTTTCTGCTGACCTAATTTATGCAACCTAACATTGAATTATAGAAGTCTATAATGTGTTATGTGTATGCTAGGTCAAAGAGATATATTTTTAGTCTAGATTTGAACTGGACAGAGTGGTGTCTGCTTCCCGGGACAATGGTAGGAAGATTATTTCCAAAGTTTGGTGCTAAATGGAAAAGGATCTACCGCCAGCAGTCGATTTTGATATTCTAGGTATTATCAACTGGACGGATTTTGGAGATCGCAATAGACGTGAAGGACTATAATGCGTTAAGAGCTCGTTCAAGTACTGGGGAGCTAAACCATTTAGCGCTTTGTAAGTAATCAGCAATATTTAAAAATGTATACAATGTTTAATAGGGAGTCAATGCAGTGTTGACAGAACCGGGGCTAATATGGTCAGACTTCCTGGTTCTGGTAAGAACTCGAGCTGCTGCGTTTTGGACCATCTGTATTTTGTTTATTAACTGTGTCGAGCAACCACCCAGTAGAGCATTACAATAATCTAGCCTTGAGGTCATAAACACATGAACTAACTGTTCCGCATTTTTCATTGAGAGCATATGACGTAATTTACATATTTTTTTAAGATGGAAAAATGTGGTTTTACAGATACTAGACACGTGACTTTCAAATGAAAGATTGCTATCAAAGAGCACACCCAGGGACCTAACTGACAACAAGGACTTGACAGAGCAGCCATCAAGTGTTAGACAGTAGGTTAGTACGTGAGGATTTTTTTTTTTTTTCAGAATTAAGTAGGAAATTACTAGTCATACAGTTTTTTTTATATCAGCTATGCATTCTGTTAATTTTGTGAATTGGTAAGTCTCGTCAGGGCACGAAGAGATGTAGAGCTGAGTATCATCAGCATAACAGTGAAAACTAATGCCATGCTTCGTTATGATATCTCCTAAGGGTAGCATGTACAGGGTGAACAGCAACGGTCCTACTACTGAGCCTTGTGGTACTCCATACTGAACTTTTGATCGATAAGACATCTCTTAATTTACTGTTACAAACTAATAACGGTCAGATAAGTATGATTTAAACCATGCCAATGCAATTCCACTAATGTCAACATAATTTTCAAGTCTATTTAAAAGATTGTTGTGGTCAATGGTATCAAATGCAGCACTAAGATCGAGTAACACTAATAGAGAAATACAACCATAATCGGATGATAAGAGCAAATAATTTGTGATGAGAGCAGTATCAGTACTATTATACGGTCTAAATCCTGACTGGAAATCCTTGCAGATACCATTTCTTTCTAAAAAGGAACATAGTTGTGAGGATACTGCTTTTTCTAGTATCTTTGACAGAAAAGGTAGATTCGAGATCGGCCTATAACTGATTAGTTCTGTAGGATAATGTCTGTATTTGATATCTGAATGCAGTAACAGTGCTTGCTCATTTATACCGACTTCCAGAAATGAAATATAGACTCATTTTGTGTTTGAGAAAGGTCTTCAACATCTGTTAAAACATACAGGGGTCAATGAAGTCTATAGTTTAATGCACCATTTCTCAGTTAAAGCCTTACTTTCTATTTAGACTAAAGTGTCCTCTCCTTGAGAGAAAGAACCTAGTATCTTGATGTTTTGAGAAAACTCTCCTGTTTATAGTTAGAGCCTGGCCACATCCAACCTTGGAAAAGCTGTGTGTCAGTGTGTGTGTGTTAGTTTTCTTGCTTGCAGGTTAAGGAATCACTGGCATTATTGGAGATTGACTGGATAATGTTGTTCTGGACATGTTGGCGCCCAGCAACCCAAATTTGCGACCTGGAAGGTAACTTCAGGGTCCGAGTGTCAGCATAATCGATGGAGATATGCTTCAGTCTATCTGTATACAGTATGTGTGGAAAATTACTGTTTATATTTCTTAGCCAATGAGAATCATAACAACCTGAAGCAAGGACGTAGCTTAGACCTTGGTGAGGGTATAAGTGCTGTGATCTTTGTAACTGTAAGCTGGACGGACTACGAACGGCCTCGTGTCCTTGATTGTGTTTGCTGTCCTGGGCTGGTTCATTGTTTGATGTGTCTCATTGTGTGAGATTCTACCTGTGAGTACCTTGTCTTAAAGGAACGTCTTGATCTTGTTTTTGCTGTTTGTTTTAAGCTCGTTCGTATTGTCTCTGTTTTACCCCCTCGTGGGTTTTGTTTTCCCCTGTTTTTCTATTACATTAAACTAGGGGTGGGCGATATGGCAAAAATATCATATCACGATTTTTTTCAGGAAAATCACGATTCACGATTTTATCACGATTCCTTTTCATGTTGGTTTTACTATTTTGCAAGTGACTGAGCATCACAGCCAAACTGATGTCCCTATTTTAAAAACAAAGCCTTAGGTAACAAAATATAAAATAAGAAAGAATGGCAGATATTTAGGCCAAAGTGGGGCAAAGATAAAAAATCTTTGTCATTTTCTTTGTTATTAAAAATTAAGAACAAAGATACACATACACAACTTAATATACAAATTAAATAAACAGTGCTTTGTTTTTTCAGCTACAGTAGGTGTATTTAACAACATTGAAGAAAGTAATTAAATGAACAAATATGAAAATAAAACACAACATAGACTTCACTGTATAAATTTTACATTGATTCGTATTAAAGCTTCTATTAAAGTTCTCAGTCAAGAGTGAGTGAGATGCTCTTTGTATTTTGTTGTTTTATTAACAGGGATAGTTCTCCCAAAAATTTTAATTCTCTCAAGCCGTTTTAAAACCCGAATAAGTGGGTAACCAAACAGTTGATGTACCCCAGTGACTTCCATAATAGTTTTTTCCTACTATGGTAGTCAATGGGGACCAGCAACCGCCCGGTTAGACACACTCCTCAAAATATCTTCTTTTGTGTTCAGCACAAGAAATAAATTAAAACAGGTTTGGAACAACATTAGAGAGTGAGTAAATAATGACAGAATTTTTATTTTTATTTTTGGGTAACTGTCCCTTTAAGGACAAGCGGCAGCATGTTTACTATTAGGGCTACTATCACTTTAAGATCTGCGCGCAATGAGTCTACACGCATTTGACAAGCAGATTTTTTCTTAATTTTTTCTATTGTTCTTTCACTTTAGACATAACCAACTTTGTTTATGTAAACCTTGTGTGTATTTGACAGTATTAGCGCAATAAGACTCGAAAGATAACTTCCAGTAATCAGACGCTGTTAGACAGGCTTTTAGTGCATGTGCGCGTCGGTTGTATTGCGCTCAGAAAAGCGCCCGTTAGAAAAGCGCACCAGCAGCGAATGACATGTTTAACCGGGAAGGCTTTAAAGCACATGCAAATAATTAATTTTTATGAACTACAGTGTCCCGTTCCTCTGCATTTTATGTGGATATACGTCGCGATGTACAGTATGTTGAGACGGAGGCGCCAGAAATGCAAACTGATAAAATGCACGATCCTACGATATTTCTTCAAAAGCAGATCGTGGAGACATTTTAATCGTCCACGATCAAAAATCGTAATATCGCACACCCCTACATTAAACGTTGTGTTACTTCATACTGTCTGCGTTTGGGTTCATCTGCTATCCTCATAACAGAATGAACCGGCCAAGACCGAACCCAGCAGTCAGTATGTCCTCGCCCAACAAATGTCAGTCGGACCCTCTAGAAGATTGGTGGCTCAAGGCCATTTCCGATTCTAGGAGTTGCAAGCTTCCGATTCCCCCCCCCCCCCCCAGGGAGAGCTATCTTTGAACGAGTATGCCCGGGTCGTGGATGAGGGGAGGTTTCTCTTACCTGAAAACCTCCTAAATTGCTATCTTATTGCTGGCCTCAATGATCCTCCCCCTCTGGCTGAACGGGAGAGGCTGGTCCTTCGTCCGTTCCGGGATATGGTGGTCTGTTTGTCGCGGAAAGACCCGCCGAGTGCCACCATGTCGCCATCACCTGGCTTGCTCCCCGTGATCCCGGAGGGTCGCGTTCTCGCCGTGGCTACTTTGGGGGACCGGACTCTTTCCACCTCGACTCCCGAGGCGTCATCCGCAGTTACTACTCTTCGCGGAAAGCGGGAAAGAAGGTTGTCATGGGAGTCGTCATCGGAGTCCTCTTCGACGGAGTCTACCCCTTCTGGGACTGTCTTCCCGGTGCCTGCTACGGTCCCCGCGGAGATCCTTCAACCGGTCACTAGTTCAACTATGGTCTCGGCACCGCGACCCAGGAGAAAGAGGAGGAGGAAGGGAGCCCCCCGTCCTTCGTCTCTGCATGGTGTAGAGCCCGCTGCAGCAGTGAACGCTGTCCCAGAGCCCGCTGCAGCAGTGAACGCTGTCCCAGAGCCCGCTGCAGCAGTGAACGCTGTCCCAGAGCCCGCTGCAGCAGTGAACGCTGTCCCAGAGCCCGCTGCAGCAGTGAACGCTGTCTCAGAGCCCGCTGCAGCAGTGAACGCTGTCCCAGAGCCCGCTGCAGCAGTGAACGCTGTCCCAGAGCCCGCTGCAGCAGTGAACGCTGTCCCAGAGCCCGCTGCAGCAGTGAACGCTGTCCCAGAGCCCGCTGCAGCAGTGAACGCTGTCCCAGAGCCCCGCTGCAGCAGTGAACGCTGTCCCAGAGCCCGCTGCAGCAGTGAACGCTGTCCCAGAGCCCGCTGCAGCAGTGAAGGCTGTCCCAGAGCCCGCTGCAGCAGTGAACGCTGTCCCAGAGCCCGCTGCAGCAGTGAACGCTGTCCCAGAGCCCGCTGCAGAAGTGGATGTTATTTCTGAACCTACAGTTGTGAGCGCTGCAGAGAGGGCCAAGGCCGATTCAGCTGCCGAGAAGGTTTTGCGGTCTGTTTCTGCCCGTCAACGCATGCCTGTCCTTGTCGCCGCTGAAACCTTGTCCGAATACCTTAAGACCCTTATCAAGATCCTAGAAGTCCCTGTCAGTCCTGTCATTTTGCCTTGTCCCGAGTCCTCAGCTGCTGTGAGCGCCTTATCCCAGACTGCAGCCGCTGTTCCTGAGGTTGCAACTGTGAGCGCTGCACCCGATCCTGTCCCTGTGAGCACTGCAACCCGATCCTGTCCCTGTGAGCGCTGCACCCGATCCTGTCCTTGTGAGCACTGCACCCAGTCCTGCCCCTTCGCCTGTCATGTCTCCCGTCAGGAGTCCTGTTTCCTCTTCCTCTGTGTCCTCTATGTCGGAGTCTGTTGCTGCGTTCACCAATGCAGTACCCCAGTCAGTCTTCCCCGGTCGCCCCCTGTCCCCACTTGTCCCCGGACTGTTTCCCCCGTTCGTCCCTGTCGCCACTAGTCCCCGGACTGTTTCCCCCGTTCGTCCCTGTCGCCACTGGTTCATTGTTTGATGTGTCTCATTGTGTGAGATTCTACCTGTGAGTACCTTGTCTTAACGTCTTGATCCTGTATTTGCTGTTTGTTTTAAGTCTAGTTTTGTCAGTATTCTCTAGTTTAGTTATCCCTCGTTCGTATTGTCTCTGTTTTGCCCCCTCGTGGGTTTTGTTTTCCCTGTTTTTCTGTTACATTAAACGTTGTGTTATTTCATACTGTCTGCGTTTGGGTTCATCTGCTATCCTCATAACAGTGAGTCTTGAAGCTGACTTCTGTTGATGAAACTGCAAACAATCTTCAGTAAAACTTTTCTTCAATTTATTATAATTCTGACTCCGGGTCTTCATTAATCATATCTGGTTCTGGGTCTTTGACTGTAAATCCCCTTACACTTCCAAAAGTAGGAGAAGATACCCAAGCTTCTATGCCCTATAGCATGGAAAGTCCAGACATTTACAAAATTCCCCCCTCCCTTGCATGACAGGCATCAGCCTTATAATGCCCCTAGAGCAGACTCTAAAAACAATGTCCCAGCTATGACAGCACCTTGACAGAGCCTTTGGGGAGAAGCCTACCAAAGGGAGTATATCAACTACAACCTTCGATATTACCACTACTTCCAAGGGAGTATGCAACCCTCAACTTCATCAGAAGTAATGTAAACATGAGAGTGACATAATATAATTGGCAAATACTCTCGCCATCAAAAGTCAACCCCAAGGGAAACCATAGGGAAGCGTCAGCTCTACTTAAATACCCTAGGGGAAAGTCTGTATTGAAGGTCTTGGACAGTCCTGGTCTACATCAACAGAGTGTGACTAAATTGGTAGAATGGTGCATGAATAACGAACTTGTCATTAATACAAGTAAAACAGAGGAGATTATATTTGGGTCTACATCTGATACTCATATAATGCCTGTTGTTATTCATGATGAAAAAAGCAGACAGGTCAAAACATACAAGTATTTAGAAGTGATGATAGATTATATATGTTATCTGGGAAAGATCATATAGATTGTAACCGCATTCAAAATGGCTATAAAGTCATTTAACTATGTGGGGAATTAGTTATTTTAATCAGGAATATGATTAAGATATCTTGCATAATTTACAGTTACGTTAAATTATCGAAACTGATAATGGATCAATTGTATATATGAATGACCATACTGCACTATGGTTCTTCATTAATATATCAATAGTCCAATCACAGATCGATTATAAGATAATTCTGATTGGAATTAAGTTAGTTACGTTCGTCCAGCGAACGGGCGTTTGTATTAATTCTCAATAGGATCATCGATTTTATAAACACAGAAGAGTTCATCCTCTGGCCAGAAGAATGACGACTCCTATCCTTATAAAATTTATAAAGCATTGTAGCTTAAGATCAGACATTTTCAGGGACGATGTAATGTGAGCTTGAGACAGTTTAATCAAATCATATTTGTATTTTAATGAGACGAAGCTAATGAATACATAATTCTACATCTAAACACGTGATACAGGTATTTACACAGGGTAACGTTACGTAAACACATAAGACAAACGAATAACGACATGGAGTTGCGCAGGGGAAAATGGAAGTGAATTAAAGCTAAAGAAGATTGGATATCATTCTCTAAATGATATCGAATATCGCAAACATCATACAGTTAACCTTTGAGAACACCAAGGAAATCAATTCATTTAAAACAGGGATAAGCAGTCTTTAAGCAATTAAATAATAAGAAATAATACTTGCGCCAGAATTCTCTCTGTATGCGTGTGTGTGTATATGTCATTCCTTGAATTTGATGCGTCTCCCGGAGCACGTGGGCTGTGCGCGGTCCTTTCAAAAGGTGTCTGAAGTTGAGTGTTGCTGGAGGTTGAAGAATGAATGGTTGCCCATTCAATAATGGAGCCGTTGCAGTTTTCATCTGCCGTTGGGTGGCAGGGAATGGAGAGGCCTTGCAGGCTTGTAGGCCCGCGGCCTCATCTTCAGAAGGGACGTTCAGCACGTCAAGATGTTGGAACCAGAGCATGGGCAAGAGAGTGAGGAATAGGGTTCCTTACTATTTGAGTGTGAAGCTGTCCTGCCCTCTGGGGGGTGTGAGCCAATAAAGGCGCTCCTTTTGGAGGAAGATTTTATGGCTCTTTGTGTTCAGGACAGAGAATTTGAATAAGTAATTTGAAGGGTTTTTCAGAGAGGACCCTTCAAGATTCTGATAACATACAATACTAATTCTTATAACACAACATTAGTTAAATGTAATGTAAATTAACCAGTGGGCGACGACGATTGGATTTTAAAAAGACTAAACATGCAACACATGAGTGTGTCAAGTGAACATCAAGTCTTAAGCATTAATGAACACATACAAAGGAATCCCACATCAATACGTTTTACAATCATGAGATGGGAAAATTAGGTACATGTTTAACACATCTTTCAAGTGGTTATATTTATAGAATGTAGGACAACAGGGGTTCATTTGTCTTTCAGCCGGCATTGGGTGAGGGTCGACTCTCTCTGTGCATTCCTAAGCGTCGTAAATGGGCTGTCGGTGCGACAGGACACGTCACGAGATTTAAAATGATATTAAACATATATGAAAAATACACACTACATAGGATTTGCATATTAGAAGCTTTCACACTTAGGTTAATGTACATTAACATTGTGGCCATTTTATATGATGAATTTAGAGAACTTGTGTGTGTGTGTGTTTGCCACATGTGTGTGAGTTTGTCACATGGCTTTCTCTCTTGCAGAGAGGAAGTGAAAAAGGGGGTTGGAATGTCTTTGAGGCTGGTCACATGGCAATGCGTGTTGTTTTAATCCGTGTTCAAACTAAATTCGTAAATGTACCACCCATTGTCGCTACAAGATACTCTCTATAAAAGAATAAAGCAGAGAATCTAATTACGTCATCGTCTTATGTAATTTGCAGTAAGAAAACAGATTCCTCTGTTCTTTATGTCTGTGATTATGAGTATACTGCAATATTGTAATTCCTATGTATAGTAGGCCTATACGAGTTTGACTGTTAAGGTAAAAACAAAGTTGTTTAATATAATACAAATTTGTTCAAGGACTGTAGGTCAGCCTCTTGATAAGTTATAAAATTCAGCTTATTACAACAATTTGTGAAGGCTGGCTTTATAGTCTTTGAGCCTGATCATGTCCTGCATAATGAGTTTGTGTTATAACCACCAAACCAGAAGTACAGTGTTCCAAGATTCAACAGAGGGAGGCTGAATAACATAAAAATAATCACACCTTAAACATTATTGAATAATTTTAGCGGTGTGGTCTGACTAGCAAAAATGTAACAAGGCAATGGACATTTACACAGCATATTAAACATTAATATCAAAGGATTGGGAATATATATAAATGAACATTGCCTTTGATTTTGAAGGAACAAGTAAATATAGAGAGAGATCAAGTAAAAAGATAAAGTAGAACACAGCAGTTTTATTGCTCACAGATGCACAGTTTTATTTATGTTTTATTCATTCAAATTACATCCAATGTAATGTAATAACAGCAACACAAACTGACTGTTTAAAATAGAAACTGGAATGCTCTCTAAAAATTATCCCTGTCAATGTGATCTTGTGACATGCTCTTTTTCTTCAGCGTCAGAATGTACTCGGCAAACTCGCGAACGGCTCCGAGGCCGGCGGGTCTCTGGCAGGTGTATTTCGCTGCGATGAGATCTGCCACAGGTGCGTCACATGGGACGCCATTCAGCCCCACCTGAGACAGGATCTCTACGTCTTCAGCTTCTGAACCTGTGAGGGAAAACATCAAAGCTCAATTTAAAAAAAAGGTTTATTTTGCATGTGGTTCCAGGTTCTGTTGACATAATAATCATTACATCAACTTAATGCATTTTTTTTTTAAAGATTACGAGGGCACATGAATTAAAAAAAATAATGATGTGCACGGACAAATCATCTATAATAAACACTGCAATATTCAATAAAAAATACAAATTTTAAAGATTTCATGATAACTTTGATTGATGGATTTTGTAACAGATACTGTTACTGAACTGAATCAACATTGAACTGAGCTAAATAATCACACTATTATTTCGTTTATTACTGCTTTGAAAGAATCTGCTTTGAAAGAATCTGTTTTGCTTATAAAGTGCTATGTAAATAAATGTCACTTGACATTCTTAAAACTGGTTTAGCTGGATGTTTAACATGACACTCTCGTCTCTCACCCATGAAGGCCACTTCATCCCAGCGCAGTTTCTTCTCTTTCATCAGCCGCTCCACATCAAGCCCTTTCTGCTCCTTTCCAATCCTGAGGCCACATCCGACCCGCTGGGACACTTTCTCCAGGAGACCCCTGGACAGCGGCTCGTTCACGTTGGATATGAGGATCACCTGATCAAAGTTATGAAACATGAAATCAAAATGATCACGGTTTACTTTCTTAATACATGTTCTTCTGCTCTTAATGTTGGATGCTATTGACAATAACAGATGTATGAATAAATAAAATGGATTGTAAATGGCCAGGTGTTGTTATAAACTATTTTTTTACTGGTAAAATGTACTTTTCTTTCTTTTTTTAACAGTGTATAGGTATCCCATTTATGCATATCCTGTAATTTGCATACAAATCACTCGTAAAAACAGGTGGATGGAAACACAGCTTCCATAAATTCTAAGATTATTATTATTATTTTTACGTCTTTTGTATTTATTTGTAAAATGACACTTAAAATGTCATGCTATATCTTTTACAGTTTTTTACATTAATCAATGATCAGGTGTTTACCATAGTATTTTTTTTACAGTATTTTACTGTTAAATTATTATTTTTTTAATTACAGTGTAAAGGTACTAAGCCCCATAATTTGTCCCAGCCTACACAACTGTACCTCTATATCTTCTCTCTTTAGCATCTGTACGCCTGCCACGTCTCGAGCATTGATGGTCACAAGATCCTCTCCAGAAACCGACATGGATATCTGACCGTTGGTCAAACAGCCAGACACTTTACACAGAAACAGCCGGACCGCCGCTTTCTCCTCTCGGCCGAAGTAGCCAAACCTGCAGAAAAGGGCAGCGTTTCTATCAGCATTATTGTGTTTTGTCACAAACAGAGTTTGATGAAATACTCCACCTCAGAACTCTCTGCTCAGCGACAGGCCAGTCGATGTCCACGTCGATATCAACGCTGTGCTCAGGCAGCATCTCATAGTAAGCGATCTTGCCCAGCTAAAACACACAGAACAGATCAAAATATCTGACGCAGAGCGTTTGAGGCCATGAGCTCTCATGGAGACGTTTCGCACATGCACTCAAATATATATATTTTTTCAACATTTTTTCAACATTTTGTCTCAACTTAATTTAATTGTGTTTAATAAACCCTAATATATTTAAAGACTTGATTTGTGTTAAAAATACATTCATAATTTTTCTTGACACAACTAAGTGGGCAGTGTATTACATATAGGGATAAAGTGTTATTGTATGTGGTTTTCAGTAAAGGGAAAGATGTTGGTAATGTTAGTGTTAAATGTTCAGTTATGTTGGACATTTAGAGGATTTCTTCTAATTTTGTGGTTATCATTGCGCAGCAGAGTGGTGCCTGCATTTTAGGCAGTCGGTAATCTAATATCAGGACTGAACCAACGGTTGAACCAACTCAATTACATTTCATTGCCTGAATTTGTTTTGGGGCTACACATATTTTTGAGATGGAAATCCTGCCCTCAGATCATTTGAGTTCGTCCAATGAGTTGTTTTTTAGTGTGGGAAACTCACGAAAAATATTGAATTCTCAATTTACAACATGTTTTGCATTTAGTTCACTTTGTTTTTCTCCCATAAAAGCTGAGTATTTATTGACATCTTGACATTTGACTTTAAGTTTAGTTTGTCTCACAAATGAAGGACTGGTTGTGAAATCAGTGAGTATTCTATCTTTTTCTAAAATGGTTTCAAAATCATCTCAAAATACTTACCTCTGTTTAATAAATTATTATAATGTTCTAAAATTAATAAATTGTAAAAAAAAATATATCTTTGATCAAAAATCTTTGCAAACATTTAAACATTGTAACGTGAACATTGAAAATCACAGTGACAAAAAATCAATCAATAGACAAGCGTTTTTCACAAATTGTTTATATTATTCATTGTTTATCTTGATTTGTTTTTTTTCCCATTTGGACTCGTTAACCTCAGGGAAAATATATAAAAATAAATAAATAACTGTAAATGTCATAAGTGGCATACCAGGGGAAAGGGGAAAAGGGGCTTTTTGAGAACTTGAATTTTTTTTTAAATTTGTTAAACAATATAGAGTCAGATTTTTTATATTATAATTATTGTAATATTTTTATTACATAACTGTTGTGTTAGAAAAAGTATGCCTTTTATAAAAAATCTTGTCCATGACTGAGAAGTCAAGGAACAGATTTGTCACCATATTTTGATAACTGCACCTGTTTAAGGCCGTTTTCCAGGTCTTTTCTCTTATACAAGTAGAAAGAGCCATTCTCATAGAGTTCCCCAGGCCAGTCTTGGCGTCGAGGTCTGTGCGCCACATCGATGTTCAGAGGAGTCGTATTCTTACCCTCTAGTTACAATGAAAGGCAGAAAAGAAAAATGTGTAAACTTCAGATGTAGTTCCTGCTTTTCTAAACTATCTAGACTTTCACCAAACACAAAAGAATCTGCAATCCTTTCCTTATGGGGGTTTGTGAGATGTTTTCGTGAGACTGTACCGTTCTCGTTCACCTCCTCCCACCGAAACTGGTGTCCGCGCACCACTGAAAACACACAGTCAAACCCCCGTCCCGTGATCATCTGTAGGGCTTCTCTGATATGATGAGGGTGCAGACATGGAGACGTGGCCTGAATATGACAGACGATGTCCACCTCTAAAACACAGCCACAAATGACAAATAATGATAAAGATGGAGGCCTTTCTGGGCCGTAAATTGTAATTGCTCTATATTTCAGCTTTCCCTCTTTAAGTTACACAAATTCATGATGCTTATGAAATATCTCATAATTTCAACAATATGTTTCTTTATTAAATATAATTTTCTCTGCAAATTATAATTCATACTTTCTGCTTCCTAAAAATATTTAAAATTTAATTTAATTAAAATAAAAGAAAAAAAGAAAATTTTACTATAGCATTTTAATATTATTTTTCTGTTAAAATGACAAACACTATGAATTTCACACGCACACAGAAGCGCACGCACACACACACACAGAAGCGCAGGCACAAATACTAATCAAAAGGTCAAATTTGAAAGGTTTCTAGTGTAGCCACATTTTTCGTTTTGTTGTCAACATTTGAATAACTTAGATCTGACAGATAACAGTAAGTTATCTTTTACTGTAAGTCATCCATAACTGTGACGTGCAAAATGTGGCTAAACTAGAAAGACCAAAAAAATACATTTCGAAAGGTTTCCAGTTTAGGCACATTTTTCTTGTTGGGGGGGTGGGGGGTGGGGGGGGTGGGGGGTTAAATGAGTGAAATCATTCAATTTGAGTTCAAAGTGTTTCTTAATCTTCCATTAAAATTGGGCAATTTTAAAGATTTAACAATATGTAAAGAGTAGTTTTACCTTTCAGACTAATCTCTTTTACTGGGATTCTGCTTTGACTGCCACTGGTTGTTCAATAATTATCAACTAAATTGTCAAAATAAAATGTTCAAATAAAAGAGTTGATTTAGTATTTTACATTAATTACATTACATTACTTTACATTACATTAAGAGACTTTGCCCTGAGGATGGTCGTTTGACCGAAAGCTTGGTGATTAAATTTGCTTTAAGGATCTAAGTGTGCAGACAGTTTATTTATTTATTTTTGGAGATTTTCAGTCTTGTTTGTCTGGCACCTTGGTGATCGTGAGTGCGGTGTAACTCCTTCAAAACATTGAGACTTTAAAAAAATATATAGGCTTTATATATTAATAATAACGTAGCCTATATACGCACTTTCATGAGATCGCGTTGCCATTTTACTTAGCATTTCTAACACTCATATGTCAGCAAGTTAGATAATTTGCAGGCATCAAATGAAAGTAAGATGATGCTGAAGGTCTGTCTCACCGGGTCTCAGTCGGATGAACTCCTGGATGGTCTCCAGAGAGCTGGAATAATCTTTGGAAACTTCAGGACTGCGACGATGAACTTTCGCACCCCAGACTTTTGCGACACGCTCAATTTCATCGTGATCTGTGGAAACCCACACACTGACACACATAACATCAGTCATTAAAAAAAAAATAACTCAATACTCACAAAAGACAAATTAAGACTTAAAGCCTATTTTAATCTTAGTTAAAAACAAGACTAAACCGACGTAGGTAGAACAAGCGTAAATAAACGTGCCTATTTAATTTATTTCCCAGTTTAATTAGGTTTAATACAAAATAAAGACAAGTATTATAATGTAAAAACAACAAAAATAAAAAATAAACATATTAAAGCCATAATATTAAAATAGTTAAGTAAAGCTGAAATGTAGTTGCCTGTCAACGACTCCAGAGTCCAAGACAGCTCTCAGAACCCATCCGATGAGAGGAACACCGGCCAGATTCTTGATGTTCTTCAGAGGGATTCCTTTGCTGCCACCCCGGGCCAGAATCAGAGCCGCCCGGTGAGGGAGTCCAGAGGACGGGGAACTCACCTGAGCCTGAGCCTGTGCGAACCTGTGGCTCTCCATCGCGCTGAGACGCAGAACTGAGGCGTGAGATTCACGGGATGCAGATTGATTGGCAATAGCCTAATAATAATTTTATATATTCACTAGATTATTAGTTTGAAAGATTTAAACCATATGTTTATGCATATGCTGTGTCGGGCTTCCTCTCTGACAAATAGATCGTCTTTATTTGTCTGCCCAGATAGGCTATATTCATCACTCAGCAGCGCGACCGGTGAAACTTTCACATCTCTTGTATCACTCCGCGATCTCTAACTGTTTTAAAGCGGAGACGTTACAACCTTTTTTTACAGTCTATGGTTACAACATGTCTTGTGTTTTAAAACCATCACAGACAGTGAACATACAACTGATAGATGTATAGAAGTTGAAGAGTATCCAGATAAAGCAAGAAAACAAAAGACATCGCCAGGAAGAAAAACAAACCTGTAGCCTGTGACAAAGAGTGGAATGTGAGCGAACTTAAAATATTAGACAAGTAACTTAAATAGTTTAATAATCAACATTGTTACTAAATCTATTTTAATTTCTTAGTTAATTAATTAATAATAATAATATAAACTAATATTGTAATTGTTGCAACTTTGTAATGGACTATTTTTCTTAGCGGAAGCTTTAAGATAATAACGCCTGACACAAAATAGTCAGAAATGGAACAGTTCGTTGAATATTTAAAAATCTTTTAAAAAACGTAGACTATGCCTATCAAATTGATGATTCGCTAGCCTACACGGCCCGTATAGGATAGTGAGAATATGAAGCTAGAATAACTCGAATAACCTATTTTTATTCAGACGCCCAAACTAAGCAAAAAAAATTAATGTGGTGCAGCCGTTGTTATCGAAATGGCCAAAACCCAATATGAAATTTTGATCTGTCTACCCATCTATATATAGGCCTATATATATATATATATATATATATATATATATATATATATATATATATATATATATATATATATATATATATATATTTTTTTTTTTTTTTTTTTTTTTTTTTTTTTTTTTTTGCACTTCAAACAAAACAAAGTCAATGTACAGTCAGAATTGCAATATATCCAAAATAGAGAAAACAAAAACAAGCAAACAGAAAAAACAAAAACAAAAAACAGGCAGCCAGGGGGGAGGCTAAACATTATATAAAAATATCAAAGGATTCACAAACCGAAATAGTTTTGCCTTCTTATTGTGGGAATGAAAGATAGTTTTGATATATAATTGCATTTCTTTTTCAAGAACCAAAAACAAAGGTTTGGTTTTATTAGCTATACTTACATTTATGTAGCCTATGGAATTTAGCAAAAAATTAAATTTAATTTATAATATAATTTCCTTTTATTTGAGGGAATATTATTAAAACCAAATATAACATTTTCTAAACACAAAGAAAAAAAGGGGTCAATGTAGTCAATTATAAATCTAGACAAATCTTTCCAAAATATTCTATGAGCGCAATGCCAAAACAGATGATACAACGTTTCAGGCAAAAAGAACAGTTCAGGGGTGCGTTTCCCGTACAACTATATAGCTCACTTCTTAAAGGGGGGGTACAATGGTGTTTCATGTATTCAGAGTTGTTTACAGTGTTAAAGAGATGGATACTCATGCTAATAATGGCCAAAGTTTGAAAAGTTATTTTGAACGAATAACAGAGAATTTCTGTGCTGAAAATCATACTTCCGGGTTGCAACACGTTTCGGCTGGTTTTTTTCTATCGTAAATCTAATGACGTAGACCAGAGTGGAACTCCTTATATGAGCATTGCTCTCGGAAAAGCGCGTTCACGCACACGTCGACCAGAGGAGAGAAAGACCACGCTCATCGACGGGCTACTACTGGAAATCATCATCAGCAGCGCTAAATAGGAATGGTTGATGTCAAGAATGGCTCCAAAAAAGTGTGTTTTGGGATGTGAGGGAAAGTTTACCTTGTTCAGCTTCCCAAAGAACCCAGTGTTACTGCTGGCTCAAGCTGCTCCCGCTTGACTCTATAGCTCCGCCCACGCCCAGAATCAAGGACCTCGGCTTTTTCGGATAGAATCGGAAAGGTGTATTTTTATTTTATAAATATGATGAAACTAAAGACTTTTTGGAGATATGAAGGACGCACTATTACTCTATAGGTACTCAAGATTAACATGAGATTGACTGAAACTAAGTATTTTACCCCCCCCTTTAACTACCATAGTACGATGCATCGTTGGAGAAATCAACTAGCTCGTCACGACTGTTTCCCGAAACCGTATGTCGCAAAGTATCGTTCAACCACGTTGGTTTATGACGTCTCGCACGTGGTGGACTAATAAATTATTTTAATTAATCTGTTTGAGATCGAATTAACGCTAGATTTTGTCATATAAGTTACAGCAGACATGGCATCTGAAGACCATTTCTAATTTTTCTCAGTTATTTTGCTTTATTACCAGACTCAATATTTGGCTCGTTCTTACATAGTAGAGCACGTTCGCACATGCGCAGTCTTCAAAAACGGTGTTTTAAATCTCTTGACAAACTAAAAGACGTAAATTACATTTGTATGTATTCTAAATAAATAACACGGGTTGTACTGAATGTCAGCTTGCTTATTAGCTAAAGGTAAGGATTTATTCAGTCTACATCTCATGTAAACTAGAAACTATGCTTCTAACCACAGCTCGAGAGCTGTCGTTCCAACCACACAAGTTTGCGATGCTGTTTGCGAACGTTCGTTGGAACGATGGTTTCGAGAAACACCAAATCGTTGAACTATGGCTGATAACGACGGAACTTGCGACCATAGTTGAGTAACGATGCTTTCGGGAAACGCACCCCTGATCAATATCATTTTTAAATTTAACAATAAAATGATTTACTGGTTAGTACCTGTGTAAGATTTTGAAACTTATTTCCTTTATTTTATTTACCAATAAATATTTGTTTGGTAAAGTCCAGATGGCCTTCCATAACAAACCTTCAACCAGTCTATTCCAGTAAACAATACAGTTTGGCCTGGTGACAATGTCTTTTTGATACAATGAACGAATGGTTTTATTAACATTTACGACTCCTGGGGCAAAACTAATTTTCCCAATATCAGTATCAAATAAATTAAAGGAAGAAAGGGGCCGCAGTACTGGTTTGGTTTCTATATCAAGAGAAGGAAATATATTTGTTTCACGTCATAATATTTCAATCACTCACCACACGAGGGCAGCAGTACCACAGTTTTTTGCTTAATCAAAACAGAACAGTTTTTATGTGCTAACTGATTTATATAATCAATTAACTTTGCTTTTGCCCTATTATTTTACTGTATTTCCTTAAATTGTGTATCATTAAAAATGTTTACTTTGACATGAAACACCCTGCAGTTCTTGGTGGATTATTAAAGTTATTATAAACACATTGAGTTTTTGCTTTGCATGTTCACAAGGTTTACAAAGTCCCCTGCATGCACAAATAACAGATGCAAATGTTTAATTATGAATCTCACCATACATATTTTGCACACTTGTTCATCATGTAAATCCAACAACAGGTTTAAGGAAATGTTACTCCTCTCGAATCCAGATGTCATATCCATAATCTCAGAAAGCACAGAATTTGAATTCTGCCAGTTTTAGTAATTGACTAAATAAAGGAGGCAGTTGAAAGACGGAGATCTTCACTCTCTCATCACATGAAGGAGTGTGTCACATTCAGGGTCAGAGGTCGTGGCCTGCACCCTCTTCTCTGATGTGAACTAAACAGCAACACCAGCTTTTTTTAATCCTTCAGACTCTATCAAAACAAGTGTTTGCTGTCCGTTCTCTCTCCCTCTCCAAACACTTCTGTTGCAAAACCAATCAGTAAGATGATGGGGTGAGTCCACACTAGACCTAAAAAACCCACCCTCTGTGGAGGGTACAACAGTCAGTGGACCAATTTCAGATATGTAATATTGGACACCTTTTTGTATCTAAAATAATAGTAATAGTGCATAATATTTTTTTAAAATTTAAAAATGTAAAAAATAAAATAAAAATAAGATTAAATAAAAAAGAATTAATTAAATAAATTAAATGAAAAAAAAAATATATATATATTTTTCAATATATATATTTTTTCAAATTAAATGAAAGATTTAAAATTAAATATATAATAATAATAATAAATAAAATAATAAAATAAAATAAAAAATACAAATTTTATTTAAAATCTGCATTTAACTGTGGAAGGTAGGCTACGACACAATTATGCTACAAATCAGATCTGTAGCAACAGAACAGCGTTCAGTGAGAATAGAGATTCACCCATGTTGAATTTATGTCTGATTATTTGGATTTGTCCATATAACCAGAGAATGTCTAATAAGAGGAGAACTGCCACTCTCTGTAAACTTCCGGCTTCTGAACTGGTTGCACTCTGATTCCATATGAGGGCGCTCAAGAGACGAGTGCAAAATGAATGGAGGTCTATGGAGCTATACCCCTCAAAATCCACTTTTCTCAGGATATCATTTTTTGTCTGTTAATTTGAATGTTGTATTCGAAAGGAGATGCACAGAAATTACACATTGCTGGGTGTTAGATTTTTTCACTTCTAGAGTCACTTATTTGCTTTAAAAAGTCTTTTTAAATGTAACTGATGTCATACACATCGTACGACCAGAGATACTGCTTTACGACAATCCTTCAGTCACTTTCGCGCTCTGCACTTTCTTTTCTCTCTCGAGGCATCGACAACACAGCTGACACAGGTAAACACACAACACAGCTGACACAGGTAAACACACAACACAACTGACACAGGTAAACACACAACACAGCTGACACAGGTAAACACACAACACAGCTGACACAGGTAAACACACAACACAGCTGACACAGGTAAACACACAACACAGCTGACACAGGTAAACACACAACACAACTGACACAGGTAAACACACAACACAGCCGACACAGGTAAACACACAACACAGCGGACACAGGTAAACACACAACACAGCGGACACAGGTAAACACACAACACAGCCGACACAGGTAAACACACAACACAGCCGACACAGGTAAACACACAACACAGCTGACACAGGTACATACACAACACAGCTGACACAGGTAAACACACAACACAGCGGACACAGGTAAACACACAACACAGCTGACACAGGTACATACACAACACAGCGGACACAGGTAAACACACAACACAGCGGACACAGGTAAACACACAACACAGCTGACACAGGTACATACACAACACAGCTGACACAGGTAAACACACAACACAGCTGACACAGGTACATACACAACACAGCGGACACAGGTAAACACACAACACAGCGGACACAGGTACATACACAACACAGCTGACACAGGTAAACACACAACACAGCGGACACAGGTAAACACACAACACAGCTGACACAGGTACATACACAACACAGCGGACACAGGTAAACACACAACACAGCCGACACAGGTAAACACACAACACAGCGGACACAGGTAAACACACAACACAGCTGACACAGGTAAACACACAACACAGCGGACACAGGTAAACACACAACACAGCTGACACAGGTAAACACACAACACAGCGGACACAGGTAAACACAACACAGCTGACACAGGTAAACACACAACACAGCCGACACAGGTAAACACACAACACAGCTGACACAGGTAAACACACAACACAGCTGACACAGGTAAACACACAACACAGCGGACACAGGTAAACACACAACACAGCTGACACAGGTAAACACACAACACAGCTGACACAGGTAAACACACAACACAGCTGACACAGGTAAACACACAACACAGCCGACACAGGTAAACACACAACACAGCTGACACAGGTAAACACACAACACAGCTGACACAGGTAAACACACAACACAGCTGACACAGGTAAACACACAACACAGCTGACACAGGTAAACACACAACACAGCCGACACAGGTAAACACACAACACAGCCGACACAGGTAAACACACAACACAGCCGCCACAGGTAAACACACAACACAGCTGACACAGGTAAACACACAACACAGCTGACACAGGTAAACACACAACACAGCTGACACAGGTAAACACACAACACAGCCGACACAGGTAAACACACAACACAGCCGACACAGGTAAACACACAACACAGCCGACACAGGTAAACACACAACACAGCCGCCACAGGTAAACACACAACACAGCTGACACAGGTAAACACACAACACAGCCGACACAGGTAAACACACAACACAGCCGACACAGGTAAACACACAACACTGTGGGCTACACTTATTCTTATTCTACACTTGTACAGTTGCTCTCACTGATGGTGGGAAAGGTGCGTTAGTTAGGCTATGCTGATTTCACTTTTTAGTGTTAAATAAAAAACCTTTGTGCGTGAATGAGCACAGATTACTAGCATATTTACTTGAACTTCTCAGGTAATATGATTTGACCCATTTCAGAGATGGCCAAAATCTGAATTTTAAATGGACTGAATAAAGTGTTGTGGCAAAAATTCATCGAACAAACATCACTGCGCAAGAGACACTCAGAGTCAAATTATAAAATAGAAGTATTTATTCTTGCAAGAATAGGAGCAGTCTAATACACAGTTGTTACCCTGTGCAGAAGAGTGACACACCCCCAGACAGACTGAACCAGCTTTTTATCCCCGTTCCAAGGCCGTCTTCCGCCAGAGCCATCCTACCAGTAGTTTTCCATAGACTAAGCCCTCCTTCACCAAATGGCCTTCTGACATCTAGGTCAGAGGTCCTTGTTCGTCTGTTCTCTGGAGTGTCTCTCCCTTCTGCCTTCCCAGGTACATAAAAAGAATCTTCTCTCACTACAAGTGAGAGTCACACATGTGACATTCTTTGAATCATCTATCTTTTACTAAAGATCAATGAATATCATAAAATAGCCACTACAACTCCTCACTTTTTATAATTATTAATCAACCATAATAATAATAATAACAATAATAATAAATGCAAGTTCAAGTCATTACATCACATCATAAAAATCAGTCTCCTTGAACCTGTGAAGAAAAAGAGTTTAGGATGACGAAAGCATAAGGCTGTTTTTGTTGGGGAAAGCCCCATAATTATTTAGCAAGCGAGTAAACATGTTTACTAATGCCGGGCTCACTACCGCAGTCACACTAGTAAGGAAAAAAATAGTTATAAACAGTAGGAAAACAAACAATGCAATAAAATGCAAATGGTAAAAGCATTAAAAAATAAAATAAAAATAAAAAAAATAAAAAAAAATCCCTCAGTTTCAAAACCCTGTCCTTGTACGCCATCTCGTAACACGGATAACTGCTGCTTTTAACCCTCTTCACATATCAATCGTTCTCGAAAAGAAAGAAAAAAAAACATCAACACATTTAACTGTAATCTCTACTTGAATCATCTGTATAATTTTGTTCATCCCCATCATCATTCAGATAGACTGTCATTTTCACCAATTGAGCAGACATTCCAGTTCTCTCATATTCACCCATGAATAACAAAATTATCAGAATAACACATACAATCATAACTCATACACATTCAACATTTCCCCCATATCCATTTCCCTAACCATATTTTGTTCTTTTACTTTTAATTCAATCAGGCAGTGGTTCTACTAAATCAGCTTCAATAATAATCCTTATAATTTACATTAATTAATAGATCTTCTCTTCCTGAAAACATTTGCCTTAAATATTTTCTAATGAATCAGTAACCAATCAAATCATTTGTCATATACCAATATCAATACTAAGGCCTATTTCAATATAATCAGCTAAAATCCTCAAAATCATCACAAAACCACATTCTTAATTCATTAGTTGGTCCACATCCTCCTCCAGGCGTGTTGGTGTAGGTGAGCGGCTTGGACCCAGGTGTCACCTGTGAATGGAGACCTTAAGTATTTTGTTAGTGATTTGTCTTTCCCTCGTCCCTTTTGGTGTGACCTGTGGAATTTTCAAAATCATTAGACATTTCTTGCTTATTAGAGTCAGAGTCCTTTTCCCTGAAAAGCGTTCACAAGTCAATATTCATACATTTGGAAAACAGAATCAGTTCAGCTTGATGCAATCCATCCTGACATTCTGCAAACAGAAAATTTTAAGTTATACTCCGTACAAGGTGTAGCACCTTTCCACAATAATAACAATCAGGCCAGGACAGTTAGCAAAATTCATCCATAGCCATTATTCAACACATTTTGCCCTGTCTCCCAATCCTGCATGCTCTCTGTAAAGCAAAACAAATTTTGAGGTTATCGTCAGATAGTAAAGTACGTGCTGCCACTTCGATGTCCTGGCGTTTCCTGTTGAAACAATCCAGACAGCAATTTTGTTAGGCAGAAGAAAGGCTTCTTTCAGGGCTTTTACCCAGTTACCCCTAGTGTTCTTCCCAACATTTATTCTAATAAAACACAAAGCATCCCCCTTTTGATGGTCGACACAACTCGATCATCAATTTAACATAACATTTAACATAGTGTCTTCAGACAAATTTCCTCCAGACATCTTTCTCTGTCTCTGAAACAAAAATATTACATTCTTCACTTAAAGCCACAATTTCATTTCCTTATCGAAGTATTTGAAGGGCAAACGGCCCTCAGTCTCACTGCGTATCCTGCTTTTTTTTCCAGGTCTGTTGTTTTGTCTCGCAACCATTTTTAAAAGTCGTCATTAGTTTCTTTTATCAGGTCAGGTCGTGCTGTACAGACTTGGTCAATGTCAGTCAAAAAAACATTCTCCTCCTGTTTACGATAATCAAATGGCTCTCTGCATAATTTGATATTGACTTAGCCAATATGTCACTTTGTTGTTGTTGCTGTCAAATCTATAACCACAATTCCAATTTACATAAATACCTAAACTTATCCAAAAGCAATTCAAATCCACATCATAAATGACAAAAGTAATTACTACCAGACGGAGCGTGATGACCAACCAACTCAAATAAAGTCCCATGTTCTCTATCATCTTCTCATCAGATTCACTCAGCATTTGCCTTCATTTACAATTTGTCACTTGCCTTAACTCATCTGTAATGATAAACCATTCTCCAGAGGTTAAACACACAATATACTCACTATTCAGGCGTAATAGCTGCCCTAAACTAACACCTACAAGACATAAAGTGCTGTCACCATCACACACACTCATGCTAGATACACATAGGTCAAATGCTCATTTCCAATGTTTGCTTTCTTTATATTAACTCTAAAAGTATAATATTTAAAGTTCAAATTAGATTTAAACTTCACATTCTCCTGTAGCTTTCATATAATTTTACATGTCCTTTCAAACCGTTTCAAATTCTATCTGTTCATTATTTTGTCTTTAGAAAAGTCAGCTGGGTTGTTTTGGTTTATTATCACTATTTTGTTTATGCTTGCCTTACCAGGCATGATAACAGAAAGACAAACAGAGTACCAATCCCTTCCTCCACTCAGCAGTCTCTCTCTCACTACACAAATAATATTTTCAAACAGCCTCCTAAGACTGAAATTGAATTAATCATAGTCTAGAACCCTTAATAGTTCACAAATGTTAATATACAAATGTTTAACTCAAATTAGAACCATTACATTAATCATAAAATACATTATGCTATGAGCATTTCTAAGATTATCTTTAGTCTGAATACTTGTATAAATTCTCAATTCACCTAACCTTTGTTATCCAAACTCTACTAAAAACTGTCTTAATCTTTAGCCACCCACCATGTCTCATGATCTTCAGGAGTTAAAACC
>JARPMJ010003454.1:0-92679 GCA_033366665.1 Phoxinus dragarum | reverse complement strand
TCCAAAAATGTACTATTATGAAAGAAGTGTTTGCCATTTGATGCAAATGCTTCATTCTGACTTGTGTTTATGGCATTTTGAATGCAGTGTAACATTTTGAAGGAGATTTGAGGCATTTTGCATTTTGTGTGTGCAGTTTTGGGAATTGTGTGTAGAGTTTTGAAAAAAGGAGACATAGTTTTGAAAACGTGTGTAAGCAGTTGGAAAAAACTGTAAAGGAGAACTCCGGTCAAATTTAACATTGAGCTCATTTTTTTGTACATTTGGAGTGCTGTCAATATAGAGACCAACGACACATATTTCAGCCAGCGCAAATACCTGTATTTACATCCTGTTTTCGGTCGAAGTCCAAAGTAGTCGATTGTCGAGTTCACGCGCATAGGTTTAGTTACCTATGATCACGCGCTTGAACTCGACAATCGACTACTTTGGACTTCGACCGTAAACCGGATGTAAATACAGGTATTTGCACTGGCTGAAATAACATCATTTTTATTCTTATCTTTCACATCTAACTTACTGCACTCGTGTTCATCTAACATGGCTGGGCACTTGTAATGATACATCAAAGATGTTAAGAGGCTAAAAGCGGGTTTATAACATGCCCCATTGAAGTCAACAGGGTGCAAATTTTAAAAAGAGGATAACACGGTGTAGGCAACACCGATTTTTGTCGTTGTTCTCTGTATTGACAGCACACCAAATTTACTAAAAATTGACTGGAGTTCTCCTTTAATCAAAATCAATTGACACGATGGTAAAAGGTCGGAAGACCAAAGTTTCACGTGGCGCGTTCGGAGATTTACTTCTTGAATTACTGCTGGTCCTCCTGACGTTTGCCGCTGGTAAATGAGAATTGTTTAAATTCACAATCTATAGCTTCGGTGAAACATCGTTAGCCTCATAGCTTAATTGTCATTTTTTGGCCAAATTATGATTTGGCAATTATGCTATGAGGCTTATGATATAACGAAGTTAAAACACTTAGTTAATATATTAATGACTCGTTATAACGTAGGTCAAAAGACTTCTTTAATTTATGTGAGTTTTTCTTAATCTCATTCAGAAATGTATGACATGCTTTCTTATCAAATTAACTTGCACATGTCTTGATGGACCCTACTTCATGCACTGTGTACAGTTATGCTGGTAGTGGGGTAATGTCATAATGGTTATTGGGTTGGGCTTGGACTAAAAAAGGGAAATCGTAATGCTTTAGTATAATAAGACATTATGTATGGTTTTGTACAATGCTAATCTTTTTTCTTTTTTCCTCAGGTATTCTTGCTTTTGCTGTTCTATTTAAATAAACACTGCTCTGAGGTAAGAATGGCTGATCAAATGCATTCTTTCAAATCTAATCTGAGACGCAAGGCAGTTAAATCAGTGTCTAATTTGCTGCAAGGTATTGAGAACGACAGTAAGCTTGTTGACGATGATCTGACTGATGACCACACTGTACATGACTTAGATGTTGTTTTAAACTGTGACAACAGTAATGACTTGATGTGTGACTGGAACTTTGATAGAGAGGCTGTGCCTACAGGTAGGAATTCTACAAAGTGATCTCTCTCGATTTACTCTGACATATCTACGTACAATATTTTGCTACTAATCTGCTATGCCTGCTATTTCTTGTCTTTCAGCAATTGCCAAGGAGATCCTCATCCAGCTTGATTCTATCAGAGAGCAGCAGTTGCTCATCCTGGTGCAGCTCCAAAAAATCTCCTGCAGTCAAGCAGTTCCAGACTTCACGCCAGACCCAACACATTTTGGGCTCCCACTTTCAACTATTGAGGAGCTACAATGTTTGGAGGAGACATTAAAGAATCCAGAGGAGAAGAAGAATCTGGTGAGTTAAGTTATACATTAATCAGATCATTCCTAAGTGTCAGTCCCCACACGCACTCATACTATATTCCCTTAAATAACTAATGAGGTACATGTCTTTTGTTTCAGACTGTTCTCCTTGGAATGGTCGGAGGCATGACTCTTAAAGACACAGTGGGGCGGGTCCTGAAAAGAGCAATGAACACTTCGCTGGTGAGACTGATTAATTAGAGTGGGGCCAACCGAAAGCCTGCATTCAAAGGGCTCATTTTGAAAAGTGTGGTTCTGGGTGAGTGTCAGTGGTGTATTGACCATACAGGACTATACTAGGGGTGTAACGGTATGGGATTTTTTCTTACCGTGGTGAAGAAGCAACAAATCTTGCGGTTTTGCGGTTAACCGACAACCACTCTACTCTCCAATACACCCACCCCACCCCCCAATTTTTTTTAATAAAATCACCCACGGTCGCGTCACACACTGCAGACACGATCAAGAACGCATGTAGTTTGTAAATGACAATGGGTATGAATAATTCTAATTCAGTATTCTTTATAAACAAATTACAGACACTATGTAAATAAGAGATTTATTGTGCAGTGATATATTAAGAGACTTAAAATCAGGAAGACTGACAATCTGACTATACTGTTCCTAAAATGTGTCTTATTATGCTAACTCAATTTATGAATTTGACATAGAAGACATTTAATACGCTTAAAAAAAAATGCCCCGGCCGGTCATTTTATTGTGAAATATAAATCACTTTATAATGGGAAGGTTAATTTGTCATTGATCAGAAGGTGCTCCTAAATTTTTGACTGTGCTCCTAAACCTGCTGAGTAACATCACATGGTCATGCTGCCTCCTATCTTGTGTTTTTCTCAGATGCAGTCCGCCGGAATGCCCGGACCAAAAATTCGACAGAAAAAGAAACAGAGCTCCTCATCACCAGGTGGCTGCAGCTAGCCTCTGATAGGGATGGTGGCCGAAGCCAGAGGGCGAACAGGCAGACAACATAGACAAACTCAAAATGAGTGTGCGTGCGTGTGTGTGTGTGTTGGAGCCTGTGTGTGTGGGGAGCGTGCGTGTGTGTGTGTGTGTGTGTGGGGGTGCGGTGTGTGTGTGCGTGCGTGGGAGCGTGCGTGCGTGTGTGTGTGTGGGAGCGTGTGTGTGTGTGGGAGCGTGTGTGTGTGTGTGTGTGTGGGAGCGTGCGTATGTGTGTGGGAGCGTGCGTATGTGTGTGGGAGCGTGCGTATGTGTGTGGGGAGCGTGCGTGCGTTTTTATTTAAATTATTACCAGAGGGGAGAGTGAAGTGTGGTCCAATAAAAAAATGCATTAAACATGAAACCTGTCTGTCTTGTGGTTTTATTTCCGTTTATCTTGCATAAATAACGGCTGCTCAGCTATTTTAGTATTAAGCTGACATAAATTAAAAATCAATAAAGTTTAAATGAGCCCAAACAAGGAACGGGATTGGAGGGGAGCTTTACGTTCTCCCACTCGGGGTTCCGCAATCGGGCCGCATCATAACCAAGCGCTCGGCCGAGTGTTTTAGCCTTAATCGGGCCGCGTTAAAACCGAGTGCTCGCAGAGCAATCGGACCTAGATTCATGCCGAGGATCGGCCGAATGTTTTAGCCTTAATGGGGCCGCTTTTGGCCCGCACAATTTTGCTAGCTGGGCATGGACCATCTGATAAACCATGGCCTATCATTGAGAGAGGCTGGTGAAAAAGTCCAGCCTAATCTCAGACGGTCAACTGTTGCTTCCATTATCCGGATATTTCAACAAACCAACAGGTAAGTCATGCATTTCATGAGGGCTATCAATGCAGTTGCTATTTACTGTATTACAGTAACTGCTGGCCACCAGGAGTTACAAATACAAATGTGTTGTATTTTCGTTCTTCTAAAGGACACACCGACTTCCTTGCTCTGGGGGAAGAAGAAAGCTTCTCAGTGAAGACCAAGAACATGCCATTGTAGAATGGGTCATTGCTGACAATGCAATAAAACTGAGAGAAATTCAGACCAGAATTGTAGAGGACAACCTGGTATTCCAGAATGTGGAAAGCATCAGCCTGGCTACCATTGCTCGGGACCTCTGACCAAATACTGAATTCGAATGAAACAGCTGTACACGGTTCCCTTTTGAGAGAAACAGTGATCAGGTCAAGGAACTCCGGCACCAATACGCACAGGTATGATGTCTATACACCATGTCTGATTCTACAGTGACTATACCACACTACTTTTTTTCTTTTTCTTTCTCTATTCTCTATTGCTACTCTACAAGTAAACATACCCACATAGTGGAAAGCATTTACGTAAAAATTGTTTGATTTTTCTTTCAGAGAATTGTGGAGTTGGAGGCTAATCACACACTGCATGAATTCATTTATGGAGACGAGGCAGGGTTTACCTGGCAAAAACACGTAGACGAGGAAGAAATGTAATTGGGAAAAGGGGCCACTGTTGATGTGCCGGGTCAGAGAGGAGCAAATATCACAATGTGTGCTGCAATCTCAAGTGCTGGTTTGGTCCTGCAGAAAAGCCAGATTGGTCCCTACAACACAGAGCGCCTTCTTTTGTTTTTAGATGACCTCCACCAACAACTGGTGCCAGAAGCAGAACGGGTGGGACAGCTTTTTTTCTGTCCTTTTGTTTTATTTTTGCACACTTTAGTAAACCAAAGGCCATGTATGTTTGTCTTTTTTGTTGATCACTGACAGCAATTTCGTATTGCTAATAAAGCCTTTACTGCAGCAAATCTGTCGCTTACTGTTTTTATTTTCAGTTGTACATTCTATAAAGTATTGGTGACTCAATCACATTTAGATAGTATGTGTAAAACATACTATCTAATGCACTATGAACACACACACAGCTGAATGAATAAAAATAATGGATTTCATTATGTATGTTCTATACAGATAGAACTGAAACATGACAAGTATTGCCACTAACTGTTAGTATTTTGACAGTCATTGCGCTATGATTGACTATGTGTTCATGTTGGATAGAAAACAAGTGCTAGAGTTTTGACCAAATTATTCTATTTTGAAATGGGCTTGCAGTGTTTTAATAGAGTTCGTGAATATTGAAAAAGTTTTTTTGCATTTTAAAATGTACAGTTTGTATTAATTTAAGAAAATGTGGTTTTGGGCAGAAAATTAACTATTTGGCTAATTGTGTGATTTAGGCATGTTGCTGTGTTAAGAGTTTAGAAAAAGTACTTTAAGTATTGGTAAACGCTTGTTAGCAATTGAAAAAAACTTTAAATTTCTGCAGCAAAAGAAACAAAAATGCATGCATTTACTAAACCCAACAAAACAAAAATATAGAGAGGCTTCAAAAGAAAACTACAGTGCAAAACACAATCTATGATCAATACAATATACTGTCTATTGTATAAGGGCAGACCTGACACATAAAATAATGCCGTTTCTGTAAATTCTGTTTTTTTTTTCATTGTGTTATGATTGACTAAATGTTCCTGTTGGAAGAGAACATGTGTTAGTGTTTTGAATAATTGTTTGATTTTGAAACATGTTTGCAGTGTTTTGTTAGACATAGTGTATTGTGTTAGTGAATTATTGTATTTTGAAAATTAGTTTTGGAGTTTAGTTTACAATGTGTGATTTTGAGCATGAAATTAACCATTTTGCCAATTGTGTGTTTTAGGTGTGTTGGTGCGTTAAGTGTTTAGGAAACTTGTTAAATGTATTGAAAAACCTGTCATAGTGATTGTAAAAAACGAACTATGCCAAGATAAATTGAATTTCAAATTCTAGGGCACCTTTAAATTTGATAACTTACCAGTATGAGGCCATGCTGAGGAATTTGAAGTTGCTTTCACTAGATCTCTTCTTTTGTTTCAACCAGCTTTGAGAAAATGTACTGACCACAGGTGTGTGACACAGGCCCATTGCTCAGGCTGTGAGTTCCTTGACGCTTGCCATTGCGTTTGTAACTGCCAAATGAAATATTTGACTAAAGCAGTTCAACCAGGGCCAGTTCAACTTTTTGACTGCTGCAACTATGTTGGCCCCATTGTCTGTAGTGATACAGGACAGCTTTTTCTCATCCAGGGACCACTCTTCAAATGCGTGCCGGAGAGCATCCGAAATATTGTCGGACGTGTGGTTTTCGGGCATGAACACTGTTTCGAGAGAACGTGATTTCAGAATCCATTCCATGCTGATGAACCGTTAAGACTCATATAAGGAGTCATATTGACACTTGACCACATATCGGTTGTGGCAGAAAAGTAGTCGACATTCATAAGCTCACCTTTTGATCTATGTTTTTATCGTGCTGTACATCTTTGGCACAGCAGTTTCTGAAAAGTAGGTTTTGCCCGGCAACTCGTACTGCTTGTCAAATTATTGAAGCATTGACTTGAATGCAGGTTTCTCCACCGTGTTGAGTCAAGTCAAGTCACCTTTATTTATATAGCGCTTTTTACAATACAGATTGTATCAAAGCAGCTTCACAGTGATAACATGAAAATCATACAAAAAAAAAAACAATTTCATCATCGTCCACCTTAAGGCAGATCTATAATATTATTGAATGGAACCATCTCCTGAACTAGATACTGGGTAACAGCGGCTGTAAGGCATTTATACCTGTTACTTTCACGGCTGTATTTTACAGATTTCCCAAAGGCTTCAGCTACTCCTAACTGTCTGCTGGTACCGGTCTCAGCTGTTCTTTTTGATGTTGCTCCGCGACCTAATGCTTGAGGGGGCAGCTGCGCTTCAATGGCTGGATGACAGTTAGCGAGATGACTCCTCAAATTAGATGTATTGCCGCGTGTCACAGGAACCTTTTTTTCCGCACATTTTGCATATCGGCTCGTCTAAATTCGCTGGCTCGCCCTTTTCATTGTTTTGAAACATTAGGTTTTGGGACGAGAGTGCCTGCCATCGTTGTAGTAGGCCTAATCAAAATAAACGAAACACCAGATAGAGCTATGGTTCGCAGGAAAATGACAGTCGCAACACTCTTGTATAATTATTAATTTATTTAACATTAAATCCACAGTGACAAATTGTAAAACAAGGCGGCCACAGCCTTATGGAAAAAAAAAAAAAAAGAACAGGGGTTGCTTTCCTTACTCTGCGGTTGGCTGGTCAATAGCGCGGTATTACAATATTGCGGTTATCGCGACAGCCCTAGTGGCTGCCCCCCCCTACCAATTCCCGGACTGCCCTCCCGGGACCTCACACACAATTATGTTCTTTACTGTTTTCTAAAGAATATACTTTTGGTTTATATATGTGTATGGTTTTGTTGAATGCTACTGTATACAACAGTTATTTGGCCTAATAAATATTTTCTGTTTCTACATTGCATTGGTGTTTACAGTGCACTTGTTACCCCTATCAGTAGATTACTTTCACTGTAGAACATTGTATTGAAATGTAGATATAAGCCTATGAAAGACCACAGAGCTTTAGATTTAGAACAACAGTGTTTACATGGTACCGTATATACCGCAATATAAGAAGGTTTTTGTTCTAAAAATAGGCTGTTCGGGTATATACGGAATACCCAAAAATGTATTATTATAAAAGAAGTGTTTGCCATTTGATGCAAATGCTTCATTCTGACATGTGGTTATGGCATTTTGAATGCAGTGTTACATTTTGAAGGAGATGTGAGGCATTTTGCATTTTGTGTGTGCAGTTTTGGGAATTGTGTGTAGAGTTTTGAAAAAAGGTGATAGTTTTGAAACCGTGTGTAAGCAGCAGTGTTGCCACAGTTACTTTGAAAAAGAAATCAGATTACTGATTACTCCTTTAAAAAGTAACTTGGTTACTTTACAGATTACTTGATTTTAAAAGTAACTAAGTTAGATTACAAGTTACTTTATTAGTTACATTCAGCAGCAGCCGACACCCCCGCCGCCTCAACATAAAAATGACAACCGGTTTTGCTAACACTCACTTTTTTGGAAGTGCATTTTTAACAGTAACTTCAACAATGTATCTCCTAACATTTTAAGTTGAACTTAAAAACTATTTCCTGAAAAAAATACATGTTTTTATAAAAAATTAGTAAATAAAGACAGTCTTTCTTGACTTCACTTAACATAAATACATGTTTGTTTGTTTTTTTTATAAAATAATGACAGTCTTTCTTGACCCGACTCCAAATGCTTCTTCAAATTTGATTTGGTTTTTTTTTGTAGCTAGATAGGTGACGCGTTCATGTAACATGTAAGGGTGGCGTTGCCAATAAAGCACCTACAAGCTCACAAAGAACCGGTAAAATTAATGATTATGAATATGTCAAATATAGCAAGAAGACATTTTAATTGTTTATAAATAAAGAAGTGTTTTCTGTCAGTGTCGGCTGCAAAGATGAAGTTGACGATGCTGACTGACTTGCGATCTTCACTGTAGTGAACGCGCCTGAGAGAAATGCACATTTCATACGGATTACATAAGCAGAGAGCAGTCTGTTTTCGTTTCGAATTGTTCTGTTTAAAAGTAGACATTTCAATATAAAAATAGCCTCCGTGTCGTGATTATCTATGGACTGCTATATTTAGCCTACTTCTTATTTATTAAATCCAGGCAATTGGTCGATGAAACATTGATCAAAATTAAGATACAATTAATACAAAACGAAATTCACTTTAAAGAAATGCTTTGTGCGTTCGGTTTGAGGTCTCTGTGAAAAAGCAGTAGCCTATTTTAGTGCCGCTTTCGGAGCGGTCACGTCCAACGGAGAACTGTCGCGTCCGTAACATTGTTTTTTCCTCATAAATGTGAACACGAAAAATAAAATAAAAATGGATATTTTATGTTCTCTGGAGAGCCAACCCTTCTTCATCCGGTGGGTAGTATTACTTTTGGTTTGCGCAGTGCATTTCTCTCATATTAAATATAAAACGCATGTGTGACTGATATTTTTCTAATGTCTGGACTTCTTTATTAAGGGAGTATGGATATATAAACAGACGTTTCAATATATTGGTATATTAAATGCATTTTCTGATCATTTATACTTCATTATATTATATTTAAAGTTTTTTTACTGCAAATGTCACGTCCATAACGCTGGAATTGCCTGATTTAAAAGAATTTATCCTCAACTAGTTTTGTGGTGTAGGTCTACGTATTTTATAATGTTGACTTCAAATAATACTAATAGTAATTTAAAGATGTGGTTAGCATTGGATCTGGACGGGAAGGATAACTCTGGGAGTTGGAAGGGGTGTTTTGCGATTCTGCCTTCTCACACCGCGACACAGGTTCGTGGATCTGAGTGTTGCGATTTCGGTTTCATATCGCATTACAGCCCTAATTTTTACTGAGGAAAATGTCAAAAATAGTAACGCACAGTGACTTGGATAAGTAACTTTAATCTGATTACTGGATTGGAAATAGTAACGCGTTAGATTACTCGTTACTGAAAAAAGTGGTCAGATTAGAGTAACGCGTTACTAAGTAACGCGTTACCGGCATCACTGGTCTCCAAGGGCACACCATCACGAGTGATAATTATTTCATAATTTGTAACAAATGTACTTGTAGTCAAGACCGCCTAAACCGAGACACTACCAAGACCAGAGGGTATCGAGACCAAGACAAGACCAAGACCAAGTTAAAGACAGACCAAGTCAAGACCAAGACCGAGACCAAGTCGAGACCGGAGGGGAAAAAAAACAGACTAGTGTTGAAGCTAAGCAATAACTTGTATGAATTCAAGAACAGCAGGGGCCTGTTGCACAAAAGTAGAATTAAGACATCCGGGATAAATGACTCAGCTGAGCTCAATGAAGCCAAAACATGTGCGTCCAGGCTTAATTGGTTGCACAAAGACCAAGCCAGTGTAACCGAATGAATGATATGAGTGGTGGTGATTGACGGTTGTGAACACCAATCCGCAAGGAGGATCCACTATTTAAGAGCTGGTTGGTTGTGGCCTGGGATGCGTCACGTCCGGCTCCTCTCGTTCTTCCGTTGTTGACAGTGGACACAGCCTGTCTTTTCTCCGCCCTGGTTCCCTCGGCTAGTTTTAAGTGGATGCTAAGACAACTAATCTCTCAGTATTCCCTGTATCTCAGCTGAATGGCCGTTAGATGAATACCTTATACCCGTGCCTGTAAAGGGATAAAAGAGCTCATCTCCATTTTGTGGATTCTCTCTCTCGCTCGGGAGCGATTTGTTTCTGCTGTAGTTGCAGTTCCGGATGCTTCTCTGTTGCCATACTGCGAGAACGCCGTATCGTCCAACTAATCAAGAGGATTGTCGCTGTTTGGTTTCTTTAAATTATAGTTTAGTGTATCTGAGTTGATGTTCACTAATTTGTGAAAAAAAGGAGAAGATAACCCCGCGGTTGCTTCTTCCGAGCTGGTCTGAATTGAGTTAATTTGTTTCTTTTCTTTTTCTATTGCATTAATATCTGTATATTGTTTGATTTGATATTACTTTATTTTCGCCCTGTTCTTGTGATCAGTGATATACTCAAATTGTGATTTATTGTAACTGTTTTGAAGTTTGTTTCTTTATTTTCTTTCAGTCGCCGGGGTCCCACGGGTGACGGTCTCTTGTGGTGGTGGTGCTCCTCCTACTGTTGCCGTGCTACACTTGTGAAGTGTTTTGGTTGCGTAATCTGAGTGCACGGTGCTGTGTGTGTGTGTGTGCGCGCAAGTGTGCTTTTGCTTAACTAGCTTAGTGACCCCTTCTTCGTGGTGAACCCCGGCCCTGTAAGGTTGTATTTCTTTTCTTTTCAGTGTGTACTTGATGGTGATGTGAATCATTGTATGTCACTTACTGTTTCTTTGTCTTGAAGCCGATGTCAGCCATGCACTGAGTCATCAGATACATGCTGGTGCAACGGAGGTTATTTTAATCTGAATCTCATTCTCTTTTAAATATAACATATCAATAAAATTTTGTACTACTTCATGATACCCACGTTTCTGCCTACCTTCTTAAAGAGAGTCGAACCTGTGTGACCTAAATTCTTAGGTATCATTCATATTTCCCGGGGTGAAATTCCCATGGGTGGCGTAGTCGAAATTCCTTGTGTCTGAAACCTGTACTAATCCGTCACACCAGGATGAGCAGACATGGATTCATTAAGCCAGGTGAAACCAATCCTGGATAGGTGCGCGCTCACGGCTCACTCAAATAGACCCCGCCACAGATCACAGATTAACTGATTTACCATGGCAACTAGAGCCGCGTACTTTTCCCCGTCGGAAGCACAAATCCTCATGGAGGCATACGAGGAGGTAAAAGATATAATTAAGAAGAAAGGCAACACCGCCACAATGATAAAGCAAAGAGAAAAAGCGTGGCAAAGTATTGCAGACCGCCTGAATGCGTAAGTAGTGCACAATTACACACTCACTGCTCCGCTGAAACATCACAATTACAATTACAACATTTAATTCACATCTCCAAAAACGCATTTGTACTGTAATTATAAAATGGTTAAATTTTTAATTGAAATGCACTGCAGATATGAGTGAAATTGTGTAAAGTAACTCCATCACACAGTATAAAGCTATGATAAATTATTATTAAAGCCTTACATTATTATTTAACGTTACTACGCTCAGTACGGTTTAATCTTAGCCGTTGTACTCTGCTTCTTATGTTGTCCACCGTTTTTTGTGTGTTTCTCCTGCTTTTATTAATGTAAAGCTGCTTCGACAGAATGAAACAATTGTGAAAAGTGCTATATAAATAAAATTTAATTGAATTAAATAGATGAGCTATAATAATAATCACTTTAATTTATATAGCAGATAAAAATCTGCCAGTGAAACAAGAGAACTTTTCTAAAATTAAGTGTTTATGGAAAAAGTAAACTTATTTCAAGAGAATTTTTCTTATTATATTGACAGATTTTTTTATTTGTTTGCTTGTTTTAAGCACACATTTACTTAAAGTTTATATTTTTTGTCTAAACTATAAGGAAGGAGAGGGCCCCCAGAGTGCCACCAGCCATGGACTGGGAGAATCCGGCAATCTCCCCTGATGACGACAGTGGTCGGCTGCTGAGGGACCAATATGTGTTGAATTATTTTAGTTAGTATGTGTGCTTTCAATTTTGGTTAAATATGTCCTGCGGTGGCAGAGGAATTTGGGTTTTTTTGGGTTCGTGTTTTTACGAATTTGGCCTCTTATGATGTTTGTGCGGTATACTGTGTGTAATACAAGGCTGCAGGGAGGCTACTGCATCCATTCATTTGTCTGTTCAGTTGATGTGTATGGATTTGTCCTGCATTTATTTTAGTGTGCAGACATGCAGGGTGTGTTATATACAGACCTTTGAATGTGTATGTATCATTTTGTATAATATGCTTTGATTCTGTGCTTTCCATCTTGTAGACTGTGACTTCAGTTTCGAAAGGAGCTGATGGTTTACCTGCTTTGTTTTGTCCTTATTCAATAAAGGAACATAATGTTACACATTGTGTTTTTATATTCATATGGAATGTGTATCTGTTTATATGACAGAGTACTTACTAGGGCCACACTGAAGAAAAAGGATAAAGTCATAAATTTATGAGGCTGGTTCTTTCTGCAGAAAAGCTACATATTCTTTTTACAGTTTTAATACTTATGACAATGTGATGCTTAATATTCTGCCACATCAGCATGTCTTTGTTTATGAAACTGAAGTACAATTTCACGAAATGCCCCACATCTGTCATTTTAACAACTGTCCTCCTTTAAAACAACTGGTTACAATATTATGACTTGTCGTATTTTTTTTCCTCTGTGGCCCTAATATTCTATCATTTTATATATAGCCTTATAGTCTATGGGAAACTGTAAATTATCTAATGATAGCAACATCATCTAAAAATCATTATCCAAAATCATTGAAATTAATGATCACAAACGTTTAAATAATGACAGTGGGTCTAGTTATATGTGATAACAATGTATAGTGAGCAGTGAAATAACTATTGGTTTCCATTTGTGGTGACTGCTGACTGACATTAGGGATGAGATTAAATAGATCCTGGAATTTAGCCTGGTCTGGAGCAGGCTAGCTCCACAGAATAAATCTCCATGGTAATTTATACCATAACATATCCTCCTGCCCCCTATCCAGCTTTAGTGCAACCGGATTACGGATCAATTGAGCCAGGATCACCAAGATATCCTGGCTTAATCCCTTATCCTAGTTTTGTGCAACAGGCCTCAGCATAGGTTTCAGCCGCAGTTTAAATTTAATACATATTAGACGGTATTACTTCAACTACACATGCAGAACAATACAGAGACAGACCATGTCATGTGTGTGACTGTGAGCTCACTGTAAATGTTTTTGCAGACTGGGTGAGATCAACTGTGTATCAATTGCATGACGGCTGTTACTGCACTATTAGACTCCCTTATCTTTTGTGTACTGTTGAGGACTGACATGACTGGAACTGACTGGTTTATCTGACAAAACATCAAACACCATCTTGCTCCTCCAACAACTGTCTAAAGAATGAGAAATACGTAACCAATTGCAATTATCCTTAATGTGTAGATGAAATCATAACATCAAATTAAAGAAACACAATTATAAACTTGGATTATGCCTAATGTTTAGTCAACACAACGGAGATATGCAGATGTTAATAATTAATAATGTTGCATTATCGAACGTTGTGTTTGTGTTGTCGTGGATATTGTAGTATTGTATAAATCCCCCGACCACTATGTCGGTCTGAGACAGCGAGACCTTAGCCGCGTTTCCACCGCGGGAACTTTCCCCAGGAACTAGGAACTTTGGGGTGGTTCTCAGTGTGTTTACACCGCAGGAACCGGGGTCTAAATGAAGTTCCGGGTAAATATTTCCCCCTCAGAAAGTCCCTGCTGGCGAGTTAGTACTTTTTCAAAGTTCAGGAACTTTCGGGGGTGGGACTTGTGCGCTGAACATGCTGATTGGTTGTGTTCACGCCGCATTTTGACTGGATGACTCTACGCAGCATTCTATTTTAACCGGCATCTTTAAAAATCTATTGCGGTTCGTGGCTTCATGCGCGAGAGTTGTCCGTCTGCAAATATGGAATTTAATTGTTTTTTTTTTAAACACAGCTGGACCGACGACGAGGTTACGTATTTGTGTTACAGGAAATTTTCTGCGCGTTCGTCCCAGCCATCTCACATTCAATGTCCACAATACATCACAAACACAACTACAGCACAGTTTGAATCTCCTCCATACTTATTATAAATGTGGCGCTCAAAACTGATTACTGTGCGTCGCAGACTGGGAGGAGCAGACGCGCAGTTTATAATATTCCCGGTACTTTAGACCGTGGTGTAAACGCAGAAAGCAACCAGTCTGGGGCAAAAAAAGTTCCTGGGACAAATTGTTCCGGGTAATTTCGGTGGAAACGCGGCTCTAGACAAGACCGAGAGGTCCGAGACCAAGACAAGACCAAGACCAAAGACCGTCAAGGCCGTGACAAGACCGAGACCACGTAAAAGTGGTCTCGAGACATACATCACTATTGTCAGTATAGCGTTTGATTTTGATTCTTTTTCTATGTGTATTATTCAAGATGGTCGCTGCTTACACTTGTAAGCGAAAATCTAACCGTTGGCCAATGGTTGTATTTTCCAACATGCTCGATGTGTCAGCTCTCAACGCCTTTGTCCTGTGGTCTGAAATAAATCCTGGCTGGCATGCAGGAAAGTCCTGGAGAAGGCGGATCTTTCTAGAAGAGCTTGGAAAGGCGCTGGTGTCCCCACAGATGGAGAGACGGAAGAGCGTTCCCCATGGAGCGGCCTCTCTGAGGATTCTGAATCAGATCAGAGGACAACCCTCCTCAGAAAGCATCCCTAGCACATCCACAGCAACTCCCCCAACAAAAAGAAAAAGGTGCCATGTCTGCACTTCCAACAAAAAAAACAACAGCACTGTTTGTGGAAAATGCAGACAATATATCTGCAAAGAACATTCAGTTACACTTACCTGCTGCCACAAGTGCATGTAAATAGTGTAAATAACTATTATTTTTGTTTGTTCTTGTCACTTATTTAGTTATTTTATGTAAGTTCTTACCTGTTTGGTACTAATTAGTTATTTAAATTTGATGTTTTGTGTTTGAAATAAATGATAAATGATCTACTACTTTGTATTTTCCTTATAGCATTGTCATATTTATCTAAGCATATTTTGGCATCTTTGTATATTTATACAGTGGTTCATAGAGTTCAGCCCAGGGGCGGACTGGCCATCGGGAGCACCGGGACATTTCCCGGTGGCCTGACGGTGGTTCTGGCCTGCCGGCTGCCAAAAAAAAAAAAAAAAAAAGTGCAGACGATCAGCCTGGCATGTGATAGGCTGGTGTGCAACTACGAATTAATTGACGGATCTCTCAATCGACGAATCATAATGGCGGAGTGAAAATGACAATCCCACCCAACGTCACGAAGCACTGCCTAATATCTGACTAAATAGTTCAAAAAATGGAGCGTAAACGCAACGGAGGAGCAGAGAGGGAGCGTTTAAAAAGGGAAAAAGCCCCTGGCCACAGACGCAGCAAGCTGCAAAATCTCAGCCATGTTCGCCAGTAAGGGAACAGGTCGGTCAAGATTACATTTACATTATATTTGTAATAATTTGGCAGACGAACGCTTTCATCCAAATAGTGTTAATTTCGTCAGACGAGACGAGACTAAAAATGTTCGTCAACGACCTTTTTTTCCATGACTAAGACGAGACGATGACGAGACTGCACCAATGTCCAAAAACGCTGACTAAGACTAAATTAACATGCATTATTGTTGACGAAAAAAGACGAGAATGTTTTGCATAAAATAAAAACTAAGATAAAATCTCTCTTCATTTTCGTCTCCAATCGTCTCTACTTGCCATCATCAGGAGATAGAATATTCATCTGTTATGAACAGATTAATGTTAAAAACTAGTTGCATTAAAAAAATCTATTACATTTTTTTCAGGTAATTATGACATTTAACCAATATTTGAGATGTGTGAAACACTATTTGACTGAAATGGTTATCAGAAATAATCTCAGAAATAATTTGTTATTTAAAAAAAAGACTAAAATGTTTTAACTAAAACTTAGAAATATTGAGTTTCTTTTGACAAAAATTAGACCACTAATTAAAATTTGACTAAAATAACGAGACTTTTAGTCGACTACAACTTGACTAAGATACCTTGAGTTTCTTTTGACTAAAACTAGACTAAAATGACGAGACTTTTAGTTGACTAAAACTAAGACTAACTAAGACATTTGGCACAAGACTAAGACTAAATTAAAAATAGGTGACAAAATTAACACTACATACAAATCACTTAGATAATCACAATAGATAAAATTAAACCAACAAACGAGCAACAATATGTAAGTGGTGCTGTGTCAAGTCTCGTTTCGTCTACATGTAGCATATTTTTTATATAATAAATACAAATTTATAAAAAGTAGACAGAATAGTGTTAGTGGGTCAAATTGTTTAAATAATAAATAAATCAAGTAGATGGTATGGAAAAGAATACAGTGTTAGTTATTTAGATTTTTCATTTCTAGTCTACAATATGTAATAGCCTACAATGTTTGTTTGTTTATTTATTTATTTTGAAAAGGTGACGAAGGAAGCAACAGTAGCACTAGAGCTGCCAATGCTCCTGCTGTTGAGCTAGAGGTGGTGGACAGTGAGTTTTTAAGGGTTATTTTTTTATTCATTTATATTGCATCTGGTAGTCTACCTGTTACATTAATAGGGTTAGCCTACAAGTTTATCAGTCCAGTAGATTACATGAATAGGGTGGTGGTGACTGCAGCAGCAGAGGTGGCCTGGCAGTGGAGTCAAATTCCCGGCCTGAATAATTGTCCCAGTCCGCCACTGGTTCAGCCTATATATGCAGCCATTAAGTACTATAGCCATCTAGTGGCTATTGATATTATTGTTTTTTTGTTAATTTAATACCAAAATAAGATACCAGGGCCCAGTTTTTCAAAAGTAATCCAGTGGGATTTCGTATCACGGATTGGATCAAATCTTGGAAATGGGTTTTTCAAAAGCAAAAGAGGGATTCCGAACTAAGATCAGAGCACGTAATCCGATCTTACATTTGATCTGGATCAAACCAGCCCTTTGGGTTTTTCACAACTTTGAACTCTGTTTGGGATCTATTTGAACCAAAAAAACAGGATTATCCTGATCCCACCAGAAGGGTGGATTCAGTTGTGATTTTTCGAACCAAAAATTAAAGAACCAACTTTTTTTTTTTAAGTAAATGATCACAAAATTCATGTTTACTGATAATATATACATTTCTTCATATTTGAAGCATTTACATTATGAAGCATGTCACATCTAATGAGATATGGTAAACAAAAATAAACAAAAAAATCGCAAATCGCAAAGCTATCAGCTGTCAAATAAACATCACTGTTGCTCACAGCTATATTTCCACAGTATATTAATGGCAATGACAACAACAAATATACTCAGTCATTCAGTAGCCTAGTTAAAAGTAATTTCTCACAATTGCATCTCTAATTGCATGTCCAGTGTGTCCTTCATTAGGTAAGAACATTTCTGTTCATTTCTGTAAGAACTGTTCTGGTTCTACATCAGGCTCAGGTCCATCAAAATTGTCATCAAGAGAGACATGACGCCTGGTGGCGATGTTATGCAAAGCAAATACAGGCAAGGATTATGTTGCATGCCACATTGGGTTGTACTTGTACTCGCAAGTGATTAAGACACGCAAACCGTCTCTTCAGGACTCCATTTAAGCGCTCAATGGCACATATTGTTTTTGCAATGTGAGGAGTTGAAGCGTGCCTGCTCAGGTGTGTTTGCAACTGGAAAAGGGGTCATTAGCCATATAGGATATACGCTGTCTCCCAATACTATGCGATTTGGTCGGATGGGATTGAAGCTCTCTGTATTGTGCACTCTCTCTTAGAATACGTGCATCATGAACAGACCCTGGCCATTTCACAACACAGTTGGTTATTATGAAGTCGGCGTTGCCCACAAGTTGGATGTTGATGCTGTGCCTCCCCTTTCGATTGACATACTCCCACTCCCTTTCACAAGGTGCTTGGATATGCACGCAAGTACAATCAATAGCACCAATAGTGCTAGGCATGTTCCCCATTTGAAAAAACTTGTGCTTAGTCTAAGTTGTCTGGTCATCCTTGGAAAAGGAAACAAATTGATTGATCAGACTGCCCAGTGCTACTGACATAGCCTTCACCACATTACTCACGGTTGCTTTTCTCACTCCCATATTGTCACCAATTACTTGGTAGAAAGTCCCACATGCGTAAAAAAAAGCGCAGAGCGATTAAACACTGTTCCTCCACGGATAAAGCATGACTCCTTTGGGTTTGGTGTTGGAGTGTTGGCCTGACAAGATCTGCAATGTTCTTAATGTCATCTCTCCCAAAGTGAACACGTGCATACAGTTCTTCTGATGAGTATTGCTCGAGTGGTTTGGCACGCTCAGCGTGCACCCTTTGACGGTACCTTCTCCTACGGTAATGATGAACAATACCCGCCATGTGTATGCCTCTAGTCTAGGCTAAGAGAAATGGGTGCAAAGACATGATGTGTTTAAATGGTGTTACCCATTAACCAGCAATGAGCTGATTGGTGTAAGCCTAATTGAGCACAAGCCAAAGCAATCATACTCAAGGCTTTTAAGGCCACATTTACACATAGCCGGGTATTTAGAGAAACGAATATTTCTCCCCCTCCGTTTTCAATAATAACATCGTGCACACAACCCGCATAAATACGCCGTCGAGCGCCTTTTTAACTATGCTAAACCTATGGGCGGCAGTGTAGGGAGAAGGATAAAGCCATGCAAGCCAATCAGAATCCTCAGAATCGACAAGAGAGAACCTAAAACCCTGTTTCTTCCAGTTGACACGACAACATATAACCGGCGTTTTCAGAAATCTCCACTTTGGCCTGAGTTTTTAGAAATAATCGTTTTCTGGGATAAAAACAGCGTTTTCGTGTAAATGACAGGCCAAAACGCAAAGAAATATCTGCGTTTTCCCATCGTGTAAACGGGGCCTAAGATTGGAGTTGGGACACTACAGAGTTGGAATCATGAAATCAAAAGGGCCTAATTTGTGCAATGCTGGAGGCTGTTCGGGCCAATTTTGCCTCGATAGTAGGAGGTTTCAGCTCTGCAAAGGGTGGAGAACTGACCAAAAAAAGAAAACACAACATTTGGGAGGACATAACCAATCATGTCAATGCCATGGGGTCTGGCCAAAAGAGGACCATAAAACAAGTTATGTTGCGATGGAAGAACCTTAGGGCTAAGGCAATGAAAGAAGAATGTTTCTGTTTCTTGCAGTGTTTCTGTTTCTTAAAATTAAAATAAACAATGGCTATTTGTGTCCACCGGTATTTTGCCTTCCTGTTATTCTTTGCTAAGCCAGTAGGCTACACTGTTGGTTCCATTTAAGGCTCTGGTAAACAGGATTTGGTAATCCTGAAATTTGGTATTTGGATCACAGTGATCCAATCCAATGTTCCTTTAAAAAACTGGCATAAAAGTAAAATGGATCAGGTGATCCTGGATAGCAAAACATGGGATTTCCAAATCCAGATCAATTTGATCCAGATGACATTTTTTGAAAAACTGGGCCCAGGTGACCGCAAAGTCACTTCATCTTTAGGTTTTAGCTCTAAGAACTTATTGGAATGATATTTTAATGTAGTAAAAAAAATTATACATAAAAATAAGCATAATTTACATAGAAAGTATGGTACTTTTTGAAGTAAATAAATTCAAAAATACCCCCAAAATTTAAAAAAACACCATAAATGGATAGACAAAATTTTATTGAAGACAGTGATATAACATTTATAATGAATAAAAAATAGGATCACACATAAGTCCTCTGTGCCCACATTTGTCCACAATTACAGGATGAAGGGCTATAAAGTGAATACGGTTTGAAGGTTAAATGATTATAAAAATATAGAGCTCATAAATGTGTGACAAGTATTCGCTGAGTTTTGTTTATGTTTAGAGACGTGCTCAAAAAAAAAAGTTCACGAGACGGAGAGGCAGAAAGCACACCCTGTTTTTCCCCCTTTATTTTACAAAAGCACAACGTTTTGTTTAGATTGTAAGTGGACACATACAAAAGTAGACATCTCACAGATTCTTTTTTCATATTTCTTAAGTCTGTATGACCATACATGACGGAGTATTTTAAGTCTATGTTGCTGTTATGTAAAAAAAACAACAACAGCAAAACCCCAGAGGGTTAACTTTGAATTATGTATTATAAAATGTATACTTTAAATAAAGAAAGATTACACTTGAAATATTGTTAAAATTGTAATTGTTGTTGATTTAAATGTGAACACTTTTTAATAAAATAGCAAAAAAAAATGTACAAGGTAGATGTAAAATAATCTTTATAGGTCAATAATATAAGGCTTCGCATTACCTTATTTGGTCCCACTTTATATTAAGTGGCTTTAAGTACTATGTACTTACATTGAAATTAATAATTTGATACAATGTACTTATTGTGTACATACATGTTTTTACATTGTACTTATATTTTTAAAATATCTGCATGTAATTACATTTGTAATTACACTGTTGACCCTTCCCTTATACCTTAAACCACCCTTAAACTTAACCATACCACCACACCTGTCCCTAAACTTACCCGTATCACACCACAATAGCAGCAAAAGTGTTGTACAAAAGTGTTGTAAAAAAAATGTACTAAAAATGTGCTTTTGACTTGAATTTATATTTGGATTATATATATATTTATTTATTTTGTCCTCACATTCTCTCTTCTGTGACACCTGAATGAAAGTCTCATTATGCGGGTCATTGTCCTTGTCTCAGGTGTGAACCACTTACTATTCATGATGTGTTGGATCGTCCACGCCCCTGCGCATATTGCCTTCCCAAACAAAAAGGGTTTTACAAAATGTAAATCAATGTATTGTTTTATGTGAATGATTAGGCAGGATGATTTTCAGATCATTTTGAAGGAAAAACTCTAGGCGATCCATTACTCAAAAGTATTGTGAACACATATTTACTATGTGTTTTGTGGCGTTAATTCAGACAATTTTTATTTTTTAAATAACCATGCATAAACATTATTCTCTCAAAAATACAAACATGTACATGCATGTTGCTCACATATTATGGTAGCCCTGTTTGTGACAAATATAGTGTAATTACATCTTTGCCATTAATATGTTTATAAGCAACTGAAAAAAGCACAAATGTCAGGGCATGTCAGAACATCTCAAGGACCCCAAAAACATCTTAGACCCCAAAGGGTTAAGAAGGAGTGGTCAACCCGATGGTCATTCATCACAATGGGAACCACTAGCTTCTTCTACTGGTGCTCAGTCTGCAGACACGATAACTCTTGTGCCCATCAAGGCATGAGAGACATAAGTGGGCATGTGGAAGGCAAGGGACATCGAGCTAAAGAACAGGCTCTAAAATCAGCCAGCAGTGTTGCACAGTTCTACACGCCAGCAACTTCCGTTGGAGACATGAGTGTACAAGAGGCCAAGGTACATAGCACAGGAAAACAAAAAGGCTGGTGGCAATGTTTGATGATTTGCAAATTTGTGGTTATATTACCATGAAAACGTATCTAATGTTTTATGAGTTATTTAATCAATAGGGGTTATGCAGAGCACCCAGCGTTCAAACCCGAAAACAGGTCTAAGCATTTCCGCTTTTCACTTCCGCAACTGTATGTGATCTCTGAGGTAACTGTTAGTTTTCTGTTAATTTTCGCTTATTATAATAAAATTCTTATTTCTGATCAAACTTTAGTCTATTTGTTTTAATTAAAATGTCACAAATGCTGAAATATCAGAAATGTGAACATCCGAACAGCAGTTTTTGTTGTGTGCCGATCTGCTCTGTGTCTGGGAAAATTAACTCTGCGGTAAGTTTCCACCAGTTTCCAAAGGATGAGTCAGTCAGGGCGATATGGGTCCGAAACATTAGGTGTGCAAATTTAGTCATAAGGAGATACACCACTCTATGCAGTCAACATTTTATGGCGTTTGAAACCCGGGGCGATTCCGGTGTTGTTCGCCTGGAACAACTTCAGCCTGCCAGAGGACACAGCGGCAAGATGAGGATGAGGAGCTGATTGATGCCAGCGTGTCTTTGAGGTGTCACGGCTATGATAGCAGACCAGAACCTTCAGTTCTGGATCTGGCCTGCGAGAAAATTGACGCACAGCAGCAAGCCGTCTTAGAGCTAAATAAGCTAACGGAGGAGTTGTCGTTGAGGCAGTCCTTTGGACTAGAACGTTTCAAGAGCTCCGACGAGGACATCAGGTTTTATAAAAGGTAGGAAAAAAAGTTATCAATTTACTTCAGTCCTAAGTAAATTCTGTTACATTTGCTTATCATTAGTCTTCCAATTTCTAATTTCAAAACAAAGCCAGAAATGACTTGTAGACTAGGTTAAAACATTACATCATGTTATATGAGTGACAAGACTGTCCTAGCCCAGACCTTAAGCAATAGAGAGTGGATGTTTTCAATAAAGACATGACAATTTTTTTTCTTTTTTGTTGCACAATTAGATTCAGCACATTGTGTTTGGTCATACTGGTGGTGAGTTAGATGAAGATAAGATTCCATTTAGTGACCAATTTATGCAGAAAACCAAATAATACCAAGGGATTCATAAACTTCCAAGTGTGACATGCACTACTTCATGGGAGTCATTCTGAAAAGTTGATTGCTATTGTGCTGCATGGTTACAATCCAACATAGTCTTACAATGCAATTTGATATTTTTCATAGATTTGCCAGCTACCGCCATTTTCATGCATTTTGGCTGCAGATTGAACCTGACACTAGGAGAATTGCCCGTGCTGGACAGTCTTCGACAACCACAGTTCCTGATACGACTGGTGACCCACCACGTAGACTAGTAGGTTTGGGGTTAGAATTGTTGTATTAAAAAAAAAAAAGATTAACAAACATGGACATGACCCTACCAAATTTGAGTACATTCGTCAAAAACTCAGAGAAATTGGAAGATTGTTGTTGACTTTGCGTAGAGAGTTTTCTATATACAGTCTTGAAGAAGCTGTGAAACCTGGCAATTTTCACAGACTCATTGGAGCGGTCCAGAGGGTGTCTGGCTATGACGACAAGAGTCACTGCTACCAATGTCCAAGCCTTGCACTGAAATTGGGGCATTCTTTGAATAAGATTTGTGAAATCATTTACTGCAGAGCACTGATGTCCGAGGACAAGGAACTGATTGCGTTGACAGAGACCTTTAAAAAGCTCTACTCCTCAAAGTGGTCCGAGATGATCTCGCACAGTGCTTTAGTCACAACACTACCTTTCACTCAGGACGTACAGTGCCTTCATCAGTTCCTTGAGAAGACTGCACATACAGCATTTCAGAAGCTAAAAGAAACTGGGTCACCTCAAAGCTATGCAGAACTAGCCAAAGCAACGCTCGCCAAAATCATTGTTTTCAATCGCAGACGTGCAGGAGAGGTCTCTAAAATGCCGCTCAAAGGCTTCAAAGAAAGGGACAGCACTTCTCTCCATGATGATGTTGTCATGGGCCTGAGCAAGTTTGAACAGAAACTCTGCAGCCATATTAGTCGAGATGTTGAGATCAGGGGAAAAAGGGGAAGAAAGGTTGCGGTTCTTCTCTCACCTTATATGGTTGATGCCTTGACACTGCTGGTCAGCAAGAGAAGTGAATGTGGAGTGCTGGACACTAATGGATTCTTGTTTGCCAGACCCAACTGCCAGAATCACTACAGAGGCCCAGACTCTCTTAGGGTAGGCAGTACAGTGGATCTTTTACACTCATAGGGAGGTTTAAGGAAACTCTGAATTATGTGATGTACCATGAATCCATTGAGTACACTGTAGTCTAATTGTCATTTTTCACAAATTACTTTTGAGTAAAGGTTAAAATGTATGTTTCTCATGTTCTAAATTTCCCTTTTTCTTCAAGATGAGATCAGTTCGACGGATTCTGATGCCAGTGATCCTGATGAGAGCGAGTCTGAGGATGATGCTCCTGCTGGAGCTGCAGGTGTCTCCAGTGATTTTGGTATGTGTCAAGTTTATGAACATGTTTGTTTATTATTATTTTAACCCATAATTTTCACTAGATTATTGGCATAAATAAAATGCATAGATATTTTGCATATAGTGCAACTTTTCGAACAGAATATTATTGAAATTAGGGATCAACCAATAAGTTGATAATTTTCATGTTCGTCAAAAACTGTTTTAAAGTTTAAGTTTTAAAAAGCAGCTGTTTAACAGGCTGATAATATTTAATCTCTATAATAATATTTTGAATATGTTGTTTGAAATGTTATTAAGATATCCAGTTTATAACTGATTTCTTCCAGGTGTTCAGAAGATGCCCATTGAGGAAACCACTGAAGTTTTGCAAGGTACCCGAGGTTTAAATTAGAACATGACCATCATTGTAAGTACTCGTCTCTGTATCTCTATTCTCTCAGAAGGTGTTTACACAGTAAACTTGTGTCTGTAACTATTCCCGCTTAGGTTGGCCCTAACATTCTGCTAAACATCTCCTTTTGTGTTCCACTGAAGATAGAAAGTCATACAGATTTGAAACAACATGAGGCTGAGGAAATGCTGACAGAATTGTTTATTTTGGTTAGAGTCCCTCATAAAAGTTTCTCATGTTGTAGCATCCATTGCATGTTCAGTAAGTTAATATTATACATTTCAATGCCTGTTTAATAACATATTAAAAATGTGCATGTTTCAAAACGGCTGTTTTCTCAGTTTTTTTTTTTTGGAAAAGTTTTGAATGATTCAAATATGGAAAAACTCAATGTCGTTATTAAGTTGTAATTAAAGCACTTTTAAAACACTTTGGTCCCTGTAATACAAGTTATTTTGTGTATTGTATTGAAGATCCAGTACTCTTTAATCACCTTAGTCTTGGTAATACACAGTGTTGTCTTGTTTGTGTGTGTCTGGTCATGTACCAGTAAAACACACTGGTCCCTGTAATGTTGTAAGTTCTTTTGTGTATTGTATTGGAGATCCAGTACTCTTTAATCACCTTAGTCTTGGTAATGAACCATATCGTCAGGTTTGTGTGTTGTGTGTGTGTGTGTGTGTGTCTTATGTTGAATTCAGTCTTTTTTTTTTTAAATAGCTCAACATGTTATACATATGAATTTCTGTTTCTGAAATATGCTTTGACAATTGCATATGTCACATTTTTACAGATTCCTTGCAACAGGGGACTCTTACCGCACTATTGCCTTCAGCTACCGGGTTGGACATAGCACTGTGGCTGGTATTGTGGCAGAAGTGGCAAAGGCCATTTGGGACTCCCTGGTGGAGGACTACATGCCTGTTCCCACCACAGAAGATTGGCGGGAAATTGCAGCAGAGTTCTACCATCGCTGGAATTTTCCAAAGTGTGTTGGATCTATTGATGGGAAGCATGTAGTGATCCAGGCTCCCAACAACTCTGGGACACTATTCTACAACTACAAAGGGACATACTCTATTGTCCTTTTGGCAGTTGTAGATGCCAAATACTGCTTCCGCATCATAGATGTTGGCAGTTATGGAAAGACTAGTGATGGTGGGACTCTGGCTAATAGTCCTTTTGGTAATGCTCTTCGCCGTGTCACCCTTGGCTTACCTGAGGACACGCTGCTGCCAGGAGCAGAGCACCTGGGGCCCCAGCCTTACGTCTTTGTGGCAGATGAAGCCTTCCCTCTCAGTAGAGACCTCATGAGACCCTTCCTAGGTACCACCCTTCCCAGTAGACACATGGTGTTTAACTACAGGCTTTCGCGGGCAAGACTAACTGTGGAGAATGCGTTTGGTATACTCGCAGCACAGTGGCGAATGTACCGGCGTGTTATTGGCATTAGTCCTTCCAATGCGGAAGTATTGTGTAAAGGCCACCTGTGTTCTACACAACTTCCTGCGGAGGACAACGAGGACGGTTTCCTATGTTGGTGACGGAGAAGCTTCTGGACTGCACGACATTAGCCAAGTAGGGAGCAACAATGCTGCAAGGGAAGCAATGCGTGTGAGGGAGACACTAGTAACCTTCTTCAGTGCTGAGGGTGCAGTTCCTTGGCAGCCACAGGCATAAAAAGTTCTTCACAGAACCGAACCAAACCCTTTTTTAAAAGCCACCCACATTTGAATAAAATTTTGTTCCTCTAAGATTTGCTTTACATCTGATGGGAACCTTATTCAGACATCGTCTGAATATGAGAAGGCCCATGGCATTCTCACACAGAGAGCATCTGACATGAGAAGGCAAAAGGCTAGTCCCTTTCGCCAAGGTTATATACTCTTAACACATCCTGTATAAAAAAATCCTTTGTTACCTTAAAGGGAGACGTCTTAGCTCAAGATCTCATGTCTAACATAAATTCTATCCAGACAGAACAATGCCATATCAGCAAAAAGTTTCCTGTTTTTAACTGCTGATCGAAACTGCGCACACATATTTTCAAACTTGAAGTACAAAAGGTCACTTGGAGTACCCATAGTCTCAGCCTTCTTATGACCCAGAACATTTCATTCCTGCAAGCTTGTCCTAACTTATGCATTTCTAAAAAGCTTAGTTATATATCTTTAATAATGTGCTTTAGCTTATATGATTATATTCCTTTAAATGCTTATGAGTAAAAATAAAACTTCAACGTTAATAAAAGTTACCCATCTAAAAGTAAAAGAACACATCTAAATGTAAAATTTCCATTACATCTAACAAGCTGAAGATTAGTTTATTAAACAAACTAGCAATCAGCGATAACTCGCCAACATAACTCAAGCTACTTACCTCTACAATTGAAGATAAAATTCTCGTAGAAGAACTTGTATCCTTTCTCGGAATTCCTTGCTTGAAAGATTTTTACCTTGGAGTGTTCATTAACGAGTCGCACCACATCGTCTTGACCAACTTTTGGGAGATGCGAGAGCGAAGTAGTCCAGTGATAACAGGCAGCCATGGTGAAAGCAATAACCGGAAGACGCACTGCTTCAGCAATTTTTCGCGGCTACTTCCGGCGTTCTATTGTGATGCAATTAAGTTCTATTATGCCGCCTTCCGACATCTTGAAGAACTTTTACAGTTAAATCCTAACCAGGACCTTCACTTGATCTGCCTTCACTACTTGATGCTACCAAGGCTGAACCATCATCTTCAGCTATTTATGAGGACATGGGACAACCATTCCCTTTACACTGAAGGGAACCGGTCACTGAATCAGCTGTGGTTAGCTGGCCAAGTTATGGGTCCCCAGCAAATTCAGAACACAGTAAGCATAGATCTCTCTTATTTTAAAAAGCTTTTAAAATAGCACTGCTTTTTACATTAATACAATAATTATATATTGTATATAATAAATATAAATAATTTATATCTACCAACATGTTAGTGACCTAATCTTAATGGTGTTGTTAAATTTAATTTGTATTATAAATGTTTTTCTAGGAGGATACAAACACATTTGGAATAGACTGGGATGCGCATGTTGCAGTTCCAGATTGTTCCCGAAGCGCCATCTGCTCTACAAGATGAAATTGAGGCCCCGTTTACACGATGGGAAAACGCAGATATTTCTCTGCGTTTTGGCCTGTCATTTACACGAAAACGCCGTTTTTATCCCAGAAAACGATTATTTCTCGTTTAACTCCGGCCAAAGTGGAGATTTCTGAAAACGCCGGTTATATGTTGTCATGTCAACTGGGAGAAACGGGGTTTTAGGTTCTCTCTTGTCGATTCTGATTGGCTTGCATGGCTTTATCCTTCTCCCTACACTACCGCCCATAGGTTTGGCATAGTTATGATGGCACTCGACGGCGTATTTATGCGGGTTGTGTGCACGATGTTATTATTGAAAACAGAGGGGGGGAGGGGATATTCGTTTCTCTAAATACCCGGCTATGTGTAAATGTGGCCTGAGACTCACTTCAGCCAAACTATTGACCCACTCATGAGCAGTGATGTCTTTGGCATTGACGTTTACATTCAGTGCTTAAGATCAGCCGAGAACTATTTGGCAGTTTGAACTATTTGTAAAATGTCTTTTTTGGGGGGGCAAGGATTTACTTTTCAATTTGATCAAAAATGTGACTTTGAACAATTACATTTGTACAAATAAATAAAAATTCTTCCACCCACAATTTCTCTACTAAATATTATTTAAATCAATATGTTGTGTTGTGAAGGGTGAGAATGCACTGAAGAATAACCAAGGGTATAAATCCTGTGGGGTTTTAGAAGTCTGTCAACACTGATAACTTCAATATTTTCCCCATGATATTATCAAGGTCATTCTGCTGAAACAAGATATTCTACTAGAATAAGGCAAGGCAAGTTTATTTATATAGCACATTTCATACACAGTGGTAATTAAAAGTGCTTTACATAGAAGAAATTGAAATAATTACATAAACAATAAAAGAAATAAGAATAATTAAAACAGTTTAGAAAATAAAATACAGTGCAAACAGTCGGACGAACAGTGGCACAGTGCTCATTCAGTAAATGCAAAGCTAAGCAGTGGTAATTCAAAGTGCTTTACATAGAAGAAATTTAAATAATCAAAAGAAATAAGAATAATTAAAACCCTATCTGAGATGGAAGGGATTGAGCAGGTTTGCGGTGCCACTGGACCTACAATCCAGGGACGTCCTCTGCTGGGGTGGTGTCCCCCACAGAGCACGTTTCACTTTTGCTGTTTTAAACAAACAGCAAACCTCTATACTCTCCGTAGTATAGATAATCTTCACTCGCCTCGTCGGAGTGAAGCTCTCCCGTTCCCCTTCAAAATCTCTTCCAATCAGACAGCCCTGATAATTAATAATCACCCCTATCTGAGATGGAAGTGATTGAGCAGGTCTGCGGTGCCACTGGACCTACAATCCAGGGACGTCCTCTGCTGGGGTGGTGTCTTACACCAGTATTGCCCAGTGGGGCCCCCACAGAGCACGTTTCACTTTTGCTGTTTTAAACAAACAGCGAACTTCTATACTCTCCATAGTATAGATAATCTTCACTCGCCTCGTCAGAGTGAAGCTCTCCCGTTCCCCTTCAAAATCTCTTCCAATCAGACAGCCCTAAAAATGTATAAAATCTTCTTGAATCACAGTTTGGAAAATAAAATAATAAAATACAGTGCAATCAGTCGGACATATTTTACATCAACCGGTATCTTTCTTTTAAAAGGATCTTCTGACGACTTACACGTATCAACTTTATATTCTCTTTCAATATTCTTACGACTTCCATCTATCAACTTTCTTTTCTCTTTCAATCTTCTTACGACTTCCATCTATCAACTTTCTTTTCTCTATCAATCTTCTTACGACTTCCATCTATCAACTTTCTTTTCTCTTTCAATCTTCTTACGACTTCCATCTATCAACTTTCTTTTCTCTTTCAATCTTCTTACGACTTCCATCTATCAACTTTCTTTTCTCTTTCATTTACTTGCACATTCTTTTCACTTTCCTTAGCCCTGCATTCACATTCTTAGTTCTTTCTCAGACGAAAGCTTTAATATCGTCATTCAAATACTGTTCTACAGTGCTCATTCAGTAAATGCAAAGCTAAACAGATGTGTTTTGAGTCTGGATTTGAATGTGGCTACTGTAGGAGCACACCTGATCTCTTCTGGAAGCTGGTTCCAGCTGCGGCTGGCATAATAGCTAAAAGCGGACTCTACTTGCTTTGAGTGAACCCTTGTTATTTCTAGTTGATGTGATCCTAATGATCTGAGTGATCTGTTGGGTTTTATATTCTGCAATGTATTGAGGTCCTAGGCCATTAAATGATTTATATACCAGTAATAATACTTTAAAATCAATCCTAAATGTGACTGGAAGCCAGTGTAAAGACCTGAGGACTGGTGTGATGTGTTCAAATTTTCTGGTTCTGCTCAGAATCCTTGCAGCAGCGTTCTGTACGAGCTGCAACTGTCTTATGGTCTTTTTTGGGAAGGCCAGTAAGGAGTCCAAATGTCCAGTAACCTCTCGCTTCTAAGTATGACCTGAACCATTTTAGGACTATCCCAGAAAGCCCCACCCAGTTTTCCAGCCTGTCAAGACGTATGTTGTGATCAACAGTGTCAAAAGCAGCACTGAGGTCGAGTAGTACCAGCACTGATAATTTGCCTGTATCAGTGTTTAAGCGAATATCGTTAATTATCTCTATGAGTGCTGTTACGATATTAAAGTGTCTAGGAAATATACATAACATTAAGGATATTAAACTTCTACTGGTGGGTAAAATGTGGTGGAAGGAAACATGACAGACAACTTCTGAGAGAGAAATTTGACTGGAGTTTTTATTTTACAACAAGCCGAAGCCACTGAATCCAGTCAAAGCAATTAAGTGTCTGTGCGCTATGTACAATGCAACAAATAAATAAAGAAAAATGGGAAAGAACTTAAGTGGCGCCAAAGGAAAGAACAAAACATAACAAAACAATCCTTACCTGATCCCTAAACCTAACCAAAGAAAAATGCAGAAAACAAACCGATAACTTCGCGCATCCGGCGCCTAAATAACCTAACTAATAATAAAAATACAAGGGGTGGCGCTCACCTCTTACCTGGTGTGTATATACACAAAAACAGCTACGGGCAGAATGAATATCGCGATATACTGACCTGACGTTCCTTCCCAGGAAAGCTTTATAGCTGAAATGTATGTTCTCATGTAGTGATACACACGTAATACAAACAAGTCATTAAATAGAAACAAACTCTAGGCACATAGCACACTTCTCCACGTAAACTCGCTAAGGAGCATACAAAAACTCAGCACACCACATAACAACTTGCTGCCACGAGAGAGGGAGAGAGCTCAACAATGAATGAACCCGCCGTCTCTCTTAAACCAGGTGGACTGCCTCTGATTGGTTCTGGACTCCGCCCTAATGATGACTGGCAGATGAATCAGCCAGTCACAGCGACCTAGAGGTGGGCCAAAACAGAAAGAAAACTCAATGAACGCACAACACACGTGTAGTGCATCAGCGAGCAAAACAACAACAACATTCCCACGCCAGCGAAACACACGTGGAACGTAACAAGCGCTGTCTCTGTGCTGTGATGTGATCGGAAACCAGATTGAAAATTGTCAAAGTATCCATTCGAGCTTAAGAAGATCGGTCTATAATTGCTTAATATAGTCTTATCCAGATTGCTCTTTTTCAGGAGGGGTTTGGAAAACTCCCAGAGAGAAGTGAGGCATTTACCACTTCTAGGAGTTCTGCTTCTAAACAGTTTAACACACTTTTGAAGAAAGATGTGGGAAGAGCGTCAAGGGCGCAGGTTGATGTTTTAAGGTGCTGTACGGGTTTCTTCTAAAATTTTGCCATCAATTTCTTTGAAATCAGACATAGTAACTACTTTCTCAGGTTGTGGTCTGATCTGTCTGACCCCAGTGCAACTCAGGGATGTGCTGATCACCTTTTTGATATTATTGATTTTCTCAGAGAAGAAAGAAGCAAACTCACTGCAGTTGCTGTCTGAGAGCATTTCACTGGGAATCTGGCTCGGGGGGTTTGTTAATCTCTCAACAGTAGCAAAAAGAGTGCGTGTGTTGTTTAAGTTGCTGTTTATAATATTTGAGAAGAAAGTCTGTCTAGCTTTGCCTAGTTCCATATTGAAAGTGTAAAGTCCCGTCTGAATTCGAACCAATGAGGGCAGTCGAACAGCGGGGAAGGTCTTTGCGCGTTACTGTCTTCCTTTTACGCAACAAAACAAGATTAAATGGAACACAATTCTCATATGTATTTTCTCGTTATTTCATCTGACTCCATAAATGAAAGGGTTTTAATGATATCTGGGCATCATTAAAATATGAACGAATGCTGATTATTCTTAGACTCTTGTTTATATTTTACCCGTTAGGATCAGGACACTATGTCGCTTTGAGATCCTTAACCAGGTCTCCGGCACAAGCGTTCAGTCCTGACGATCAAGAGTAGAGGCAATGGCTAAATATCTAGGATTTTGGAGTAATCCCTACACGCAACAATCAAAGATATATTCAATAGCCCTCATGGGTGTCCTTCAGGAACTTAATTCAACTGTTTTACTTTAGTAGGTTTTGGCCACCATTAAAGACGCCAGTAGATTAATTTTACTTCTCTTTAATGACTTTGTATTGGCCAAGCCCGTGATGGTTCACGTGCACTTACTTACGGTAACATTAAATTAGAACAGAAGTCGTCGGAAGCGTCCAAGCTAGATTAATCAACCAACACCGTACTGGTCCTAGACGGACATACTCATCCTCTCACCCAAGCAGCCTGCAAACTTTCCTGATATCAGTTATTAGCCGTCGCTAAACTCTGAAGCAGCCTTGTGGTAACATACGAATCCGTTAATCTTATTTGGGAAAAAACAAGTCTCAGAGTCGTTCAGAATAAAATCAAACGTTTACGATTTATTGACCAGGTAATGAAATAGTAGTTCAAAGTCCAATTCAAAAGGATAAAATCATCAGCTTAAGCATATAATAACAATATCTCAGAAATCACGGGTTTTGTAGAGATTATTACCTGTCAACAAAATTACACACATCGCTTGTGTGGGCAGTCAAACTACAGACTTCCAGAACCTTTTGCTTCTTTTCCTTATAAACCCAGAAATTCACCAAATGGTGGTGTCTGTCATTATAATTAGATTTCAGACCCCTATTGAGGGGTTCGCCAATGTGAGATCAAAATTAGCAACCAAATGGCTTCTTGGTACCTGTGGCAGAGAATACTTATTTACATACAGGAGGTGGTTTGAATAGAAGATCAGGGGGGGACACACCTTCAGAGAGTACATCACATTTTTAGTATCTTAGAACTTCTTTTAGCTTTTCATTATGATTGGGAGAGTGAGACCATTTTACCAGGCGCACTGAGACACTTTAAATGAGACCAAACACATATTGTTACTTTTTTCATACACACATAGCATTGCATAGGTTTTTAGTGTATTTCAGGTGAGGAGGAGGGGGTTGAAGGGAGACATGGTGTGTGTGTGAGGTGTGAGTTGTGTTCTGTTGCACATGCAAGATTCAGTTCACGTGTTAATTCCCAAGAGAGCCTTTTGTTTCATCTAGGGGGGCGCTCAGACAAACTGGCACCAGCCTTACAAAAGCATGGATGGTGTCTTTGTAGATGTTATAGTGGACTACAAGTTTTGTCTTCCGCCACATGCGCTCTGCTTTTCTGCATTGTCTTTTCATATTTTGCACTGCTGTTGAGTTTCTCCAAGGTGCCTTTTGTCTACCACTCTTCCTGACTTTCACAGGAGCAATATCATCAATTACACTTTTAACTTTTGAGTTAAAAGAATCAAGGAGAAAATCCACAGAGTCAGCAGATATGCTTGGTGTTGAAGATATAGCCTTCATAAATAGTACACTAGTGTTCTCATTTAAGCATCTCTTCTTGACAGACACAGATCTAGCTTCAATGGCAGGAGAGATCAATATATCAAAGAAAATACAGAAATGATCAGACAGTGCTACATCCTTAATAACAATCGATGAAATGTTTAGACCCTTACTGATAGGTAAATCTAGAGTGTGTCCACGATTGTGTGTCGGTCCATGTACATGCTGAGTCAGATCAAAAGTTTTTAAAACAGTTTTGATTTCTTTTGCCATATTGTTTTCTGCATTATCCATGTGAATGTTAAAATCTCCAGCACTAGCAAAACAGTCAAACTCTGAAGAAATGATTGATAACAGTTCTGTAAAGTCCTCAGAAAAGGCTGAAGAGTATTTTGGAGGCCTATAAACAATAATAAATAAAATGCGTGGAGCACCTTTTAACACAATACCCAGATATTCGAAAGACGGGTAATTACCAAATGATATTTGCTTACATGGATAGACATCTTTAAAAAGAGAAGCTACTCCCCCACCTCTCCTACCCGCTCTGCAGACACTCATAAAAGTAAAGTTAGGAGGGGATGTTTCATTGAGGACAGTTGCACTGCAGTTGTCTTCTAGCCAAGTTTCATTTAGAAACATAAAATCCAGGTTGTATGTGGTTATTAAGTCATTGACTAGAAGTGATTTATTTTTAAGTGAGCAGATGTTTAAGAGTGCTAACTTTACAGTCTTACTTTTTGTCCGCACAGCAGTCTTAGTTTGGCGTGTAATAGGCACCAGATTAGATGGGTTTGCTGTATGGCTTTTGAAGGCCCTTAGACTTTCTATCATTTAATCGAACAGCAATAGAGAAAGATACAGGCACACAGGGTTCCCGCTTGTTCTGTAAACATTTGAGAAAGTTACTATTATCATAGCGGGGACCCGGCCAGTGTTGTGCATGAACGCGTTCAATGAACGCGTTCATATTTCCACCGAACGCTGAACTGAACGAATCACTTTTCATACAATGAACGTGAACGAGAGCGGCGCTCACTCTGGCAGGAATGAGCAGCACGCGCAGTTCACGTTCACGCTCATTTGAAAAGTCAGGTTTTACCAGGGCTTAATTTGAGCCGGAACATGTTCCGTCACCTCCGACATTGGATCTGGAACCTCTTTTATTGGATCCGGCACCTCCTGTGTTACAAAAATTAATTGCCTAAATGAAAAAAAATGTATGTTTGTGTAGTGTTCAATGTTTGTGCCACATGACATGTTGTACGAGTTGAGATTGCTGTTAGCCTCGATCGTTTCACTCAGGGGAAAAATGTCAAAAAGACAGGAAAGTTTGCTTAACTTTTTCAAATACGCTGGACAGTCAGATCCCAAACAAGCAAAAATCGTTTCCGCTGATCAAAAAGGAGAAAAAATGGACACAGTAGCCTAGTATCGATATCTCGTTATTTCGACATAAATAAGGGAACATTCTAATCTGCATTAAGCCACATTAAGCGTTCTTATAGCCTAATGGTTTTCTATGGGAGGAAAATACTTAACCGTTCATATTATGGGCTCATCTGATTTTTTTGTACATAGCATAGCCTATTTGTTAGGATTTTAGTATCATAATGAGCTAATAAATGCACGCACAAGTATCCACTTTATTTGAACAAATGCCTTTCAACTTGTGTGTGCAAAATTCAGAATTAAATTAATGTGCAGAAATTTGTTCAAATAGAGAGTAGGCTATGTAGGCCTACTATACTGTTGTAGCCATTAAAAAAAGCGCTTTTCATGTTTGTTAAAATATTATAATGTTTTTTTTTTTCATTTATGTTGATTTATGAAAAGTCAACTGCACGACCGAGTAAGATAGGATGCGCAATATGAGACATGGAGCGGGTCAGACATGATTTTGACCGTTGAAGTTGTTATAGAAAGCCTTTCTTTAAAGTGAATTTCGTTTTGTATAAATTGTATCTTAATTTTAATAAATTTTTCATCAACCAATTGCCTGTATTTAATGAATAGGCCGACGAAACAAATATAACGGAGGCGCCCGCGCGCGCTCAATTGTATTGCACGTGAACTACTAGAGCACATCCTAACTTAACGAAACTCAGTGTATGCCTCACACAGACATGACAAATACACCAAATACACAAAGCTTGAAATGTCTTTAAACGAAATAATTCAAAACGAAAAAAGAAAAAGGCTAATCTCCGATTATGTAATCCATTATTAGGCTTATTTATGTGCATTTCTCTCTATAAGCGCGTTCACACGGAGATGGCGATCGTCAACTTCATCTTTGCAGCCGAGTCGACACTTTTAGAGAAAACACTCGTTTATTAATAAAAATCAATAGCCTACACGCGTCACCGGATTTACAGATGCACGCACACATATTATTTCGAAATAACGAGATATTGTGTTGAAATAACATTATTATTAATAATAGCCACATCTTTGTTAAAATAATTTAACAAATGAACGTGAACTAGTTCATTTTTAGATATGTGAACTTAGTTCATTAAAAAAAAAAAAAAGAACTATGAACATGAACTAGTTCATTATCATCTGTGTGAACTGAACTTTGAGCTAGTTCTTTTGAAGTATGAACGGGCACAACACTGGACCCGGCACATATCAATGAGAGCTGGTATCAGTTGTTTTTGGTTCACCTCGAGCAGAAGGAGTAGGGTGTGAGACCTGTCGTTGTGGCAGAGCCCGAAGAACTCTTGCAGGAGGAGGGGGAGGGCGAACTGGGCCCGCAGGCTGTGGTGGTTGTGAGGCCTGCCGGTTTTTGGTTGATATCTGGGGGCTTGCAAAAGAGTGGGATAGTTTGGTTCCAGCGTACACCAATTTTTCCATTTTCTCCGAGAAGCCCAGAAGTGGAGATCGAGATAGCGTGTCTGGTGAGAGGGGCTGTTGTTGTTCAGGTGTTATCGGAGGCTGTAATATGCTGTCCTGGTTTCCCTGGCTGTTTTCCAGGAAGTCGTCCTTGGGTGCTGAATCTTGGAGCAGTTCTAGTATGTCACAGTCTGTCTGTGGTGAACTCTGTGGGCAGGGCTCAGCCATGAGCAGAAGTTGTTGTGGCTGAGTGGTGTTATCATTGTCCTTGTGTGACGTGTCAACCGCATGTCCATTCAGGTGCTAGAGTGAAGTCCTGTGGTCATTCATACTGTGTCCAGGTGTGTGTGTGTCATTCAGGTTGAATGGATTGGCACACACTGCAGAAGGATGATTGAGGGAGAAGTAGATATTGTCCTTTAGCACTCTTGAACCAAGTTTGTTTGGGTGGCCGTCCTGTTAGAACAGTTGCCTCTGACTCCAGAAAAGATTGAAGTTGTCAATGAAGTTCACTCCTTTTATATTGCAGGTTTTTTGGAGCCATGTATTAAGCCCAAGCAACCGTGAAAACCTGTTTGTTCCTCTTGCTGGGAGTGGACCACTGATGAATGTTTGTACTTTCAATCTTTTAAGTGTTTCAAAAAGTTCATTGAAATTATTCTTGAGGAGTTCTGACTGCTCTTTATGAATATCATTTTTCCCCACATGAATGATGAGTCGATTTGCAGTCTTATGTTTCATCAGAATGTTCTCAAGTTCCCTGTTTACATCAGAAGTTGTTGCTTGTGGAAGGCAGCATGTAGTTGTATCCCTGCTACTAATGTTTCTGATTATGGAGTCACCCACTATCAGAGTCCTGGGCTCGGCTGCGCTCTGAGCTCTGTGCCGCTGTCTGCTCGACCTTGAGCGCAAGTTAGCATCAGTGTTAGCTACTGGCTTATTCAGTCTGTGTTCGATCACATTCATCACGTTTGGGGATTCCTCATTTACATTCATTAATACTTCAAATCTGTTCTTAAGATGTATAGGCGGTGGTAGGAGACCAGTGTTTGCAATCCTTGTCAGAGCCATATCTGGGGTAGAGGATGCTTCTGCGGCAATATGTGATACTCGTGACAATCTGATGTCTCGAGTTGCCTTAGGGTCTCGCTCCCTGTGTGTGCCATCGATTTGTAAGTCGATCGGCTTGTTTCTCTACACTAAGTATGGCCTGTGGAGGAGCAGTAGATTCATGGCACTCACCTGCTGTATGCTGAGGGCGTCCATGACGGAGCTCTGTTGTGTGTTCCGTCTGGTTTGATGGTCCCGCAAATAACTTTGTTTCAAGAACTGCAATCCTTTGTATAAGTCTGTGGCAATTGCTGCAGCAAGTAGATTCCAGAAGAGGCATTTTCTCTTATCCTTATGCAGTTGTTTGTTCTCTTCCCCGGAATGTAAGCTTTCAGTGGGAGGCTGGTCGAGTAAAATAATTCAGCTTTTTTGTTGTAATCCAAGCGTTTGAGCACTGTGCTGATTTGCTGAAGTTGAAATTAGTTGATAAAAGAAGATAAAATATAAAAATATAAAAGCGATAGAGCAAAGCGCGGAGCAGTAAGCAAGAGCGTCCGAACAGTAGCTGAGCAGGAAGTCTTTTTTTGAGAGTAATATGAGTAACTTTTTTTTGAGGTGAGTAATATAGCCCTTTTTGTACAACGAAACGCAATAATGTTTGGCGAAGCTGCCGTCTGCCACCGTTAATATTTACTCGTTTAGGAAGCAATAACTAGAAGGTTATTTTTATATTTATAACATTTGTTTAGAAAATACTTGCATACTTTTTTTCTTTTTTTTGTCGCTGACTGTGATTCTACCAGAAATACTATTTGTATTTGAGTATATGTATATGTACCAAATAGAGTATATGAGTCTATTTGGGCAAGGGGAAATTATTTGTCTTTATAAGACATTTTCTAACCTTATTAAATTCTTTGTTATCTTTTTTCAAATTCCTAAATTTAATCGATAAATAATTTAGAATAAGTACAGCTGCTTGCCAAATAAAATATATTTAGTATAGTTTTTATCTCTGTATAATTAGTGTATTTTTTGGCATATTCATTAAATATCTACATTCAAGAATATGATTTCTCTGATGTTTTATGAAGTGGTGTTTTTACTTTAAAAACATTGTTTTTTTTAATGTGGGCGATTTGAAAGGCCGTGCTCAAAAATACTTATCCATAGCAACAAGGTCAACCCTGCCCTAAACCTATATTACAAGTTCTTAGTAATACTAGAGTTTTGTGAATAGGGTTTAAGCTAAAACTCGAAGCTAGAAAGGATGATCTTAAAGAGCATGGCGGTCGGAAGCAAAAAAAAATATGGGTGGGTAGATTTGGGGTGTTCCCGAAGCCAAATACCTTATCGAAAATCTCTATCCAATAATGTGTAATAATAGGCTACTACATACAGATGGTACTCAACCAGAATGCCTATTACCGCCGCGGCGAAACTACCGCGGCAAAAATAATCCAGTCGCATTTCAAAGTCATTCGCGAAATGACCGCCAGGTGGCGCAGGACATTGTGCAAAACAGCAGAGTTTGCCGTATTTTGAAATGTAAGCGGGGTTAATGTCAATTAACAGATGAAATAGCCTACTATAGAACATTGTTTAGGACAGAAAAATATAATCATAATTTAAAAATAGAGACGAGAACAATGTAGCCTTTAGGCTATTTCATATTGTAGCCTACGCCTAGACGTCGGTGGGCGACATAAGCCTATTGCCCGTTGGGAGTAGCGTGATAAAAATAAAAAATAAAAATAATAACAAAAATAACAAACAAAAATAAATTCGGTGCAATGAAGCTGATTATTTGTTTTACTATTCTATTGAGCATGGGCGTCAGTTTGGTTTGAAATGTGCTGGGGGGACAGAGACGCATTCGGAAGTGCATTTTCAGAAGTGCTGGGTACAATGACGCATTCATTTTTTTTCTCTTTAGCACAGGTCATGTTTTGAAAGACGACGTCATGTAGCTTACTAATGTAGCCTAAGCGAAAAGGACTTATCCATCTGGCATGGCAGCTCGCTCTAACTTTAACCTAGATAAATGTTCGCCATTATATGGATATTAGGTGCATATTCAAAGTGTGTGTGCGGAGTGTGGAGCGCGCATGCACTGCATGGCACGCGTCGGAGCGAACACTTGCATTTTCCTATCAACAGTGGAAACAACTTTAAATAGGCCTACTCAATCTTTTCTGGTCATACAGAAAGGAATAATGCTTCTGTCGCAAGTACTTTTATTTGGGTAAACTCACAATAACAAGAAAACGTTGTGCTTTTGTCAAATAAAATAAAACAAACAGGGCGCGCTATATATAATTATCTCCATGCGTGAACTGGAGCGCGTCTCAATAATGAACTGAAATGCAGTGTATAGCCTCAAAAACATGATGAATATTTCTATATAAAGCTCGAAATGTCCACTTTTAAACTAAAAAATTCGAATCGAAAGCAAATACCGGCTGATTAGGCTGTAATCCATATGAAAGGTGCATTTCTCTCTAAAGGCGCATCCACTAGTGGAGATGTATATAGATATGTTTGGAGCCGACACTGATTTAGAAATATATATTTTATTAATAAACAATAAAAATGCCTAATTTTTTCAGACATATTATCATTAGTCTGATTTTGCCGGTGCTTTGCGGCAAGATTTATGCATGTGCTTGAGCGTGGAATAGCCTAGGCTATATTCCTCCATGCACTCAGTAGCCTATTTAAGCAGAAAATAATATAAACGTTTAAAAAAAATAAAACGAGCTCCACAGAACATAAAATATTCATTTTATTTTATTTTTCGTGTTTGCATTTATGAGGAAAAAACTATGTTACGGACGTGACAGTTCTCGGTTACGGACGTGACTGCTCTGAAATCGGCACTAAAATATGCTTTAAAACATTCACAGACCTCAATCAGAAAGCACAAAGCCTTTCTTTAAAGTGAATTTCGTTTTGTATTAATTGTATCTTAATTTTAATCAATGTTTTATCAACCAATTGCCTGGATTTAATAAATAAGTAAAGCAAATAATAGATATCTATCACGACGACACGGAGGCGCCGGCGCATGAAGTGGAGCTCGTCTCATAAATGAACCGAAACTCAGCACAGCCTATGCCTCACAGACCTGAGAAATATATATATTATCTACAGAACGCTTTAAATCATACTTTTAAACAGAACCATTCAAAACGAAAGAAAATTATGTAATCCGTATGAAATGTGCATTTCTCTCTGCCGTGTTCACTAGCCTAAGATCGCGAGTCAGCATCGTCAACTTCATCTTTGCAGCGAGACAGAAAACATTTGTTTATTAATAAAAATGTCTCCTTGCTATATTTGACATATTCAGATTACTTTTGCCAGTTCTTTGTGACAGCTTTTAGGTGCTTCATTGGCAGCGCCACCCTTCTATGTTACATGAACGGGTCACCACTGCATCAGCACCGATTTTTTATTTATTTTTTTATCCCCTAAAAAATCGTGATACGAACTGAATCGTGGGTCAAAAATCGTGATACGAACTGAATCGTGGGTCAAACATTGTGATATGAATCGAATCGTGGGTTTGGTGTCACTTACAGCCCTACTAGCAACCCTAAAAAGTGGTGGGTACAAAATGACTGGTGGGTACGCGTCCCCACCATCTCCACCGAAATCGACGGCTATGCTATTGAGGAATGAGACGAATGAGTAAATTCATGGCCGAGTGGTAGAACTTACGTATCGATCATTTGGATGACACGGGTTCGAATCCCGAACAAACATATACTATGCATTTTATATTAACCTATTAATGCATGTCATAGCCTATTATTAATGCAGACAATCAAACAAACAAAACATTTTTTTTATACAGGATGTTGCGTTGACCACTGCGCTATCATCGGCCCGCTGTTAACATCACGTCTTATGCTGTTCTAAAGCCTCATTGATGTAGCCTAATATTTTTCTATTGCAATGTTTTGTGTGTTGAAATGTTTTCATTATTTATTAAATGTATTACATTTAATTTCAGTCTTGTGATTATATGAATTCGTTTAACTACATGTTTAACTTGAATTGATCTGTTACCACATTTAAATCACTCTCAATGAGCCGCGGCGCGGCGGCAGATTACGCAATAGAGAGAATAAACTGACACTTTTCAAAGTCTGCGATTGTAGCGCCTCTTAGCGGTCAAAGGCAGCAAATACACACCCGCAATTTTACCGCCCCGAGAAGTTGTGAACGGTAGTTGGTGCTCCAGTATAATCGGTCCGCCTAAACTCATCCAGTGAGAAACGTTCCGCGGTGCAAAAATAAGTGCGATTAAAATGCGTTTAAAAATGTTTAAAGCGTTATTTTTTGTGTAATGAATTAATCTTAATTAACACGTTAAAGTCCCGGCCCTAGTTGTGATACATAAAACAAGTATAAATAGTAAACACGACCCATTAATATAGGCTACATTGTGTGAACCAGGAATCACTCTTAATATACTCAAATCCTGATTTATAGGCTATAATCGTGGCATTGTCTGATAAAATAAATATACATCTAACTCACACTAAAAAGCAACTGTGTGGTGGTTTTGGCTAGTACCGTTTTATCTCATTCAGCACACTTTTTGCGACTGAGTAACAAACTATGAGCATATTAACAGACGAGTTGTGTTCATATTTAAAAGTCTGCATTACATCTAACTGAAAGTGTGGCTCACTGCACAGAGTATGTGCTTTTTGTAGAATTTTAAACCTACATGTATATTTATAATAGCAGTAACTGTAAAGGGGTTAGTTATTGTAAATAAAATAAGCTAATAAAATACTGTAAGCAAATTAGTCCTAATTACTAGCCTAACTTAATTTGTGTTTCTCATACACTGCAAAAAATGCTTTTCTTACTTAGTATTTTAGTCTTGTTTCCAGTCCAAATATCTAAAAATTCTTAAATCAAGATGCATTTACTAGATGAGTAAAATTACATAAGATATTAAGTCTTGTTTTCTGGGGAAATAAATAAAAATTAAGTGAGTTTTTGCTTTAAAAAAAAAACGCAATTATCTGCCAATGGGGTAAGAAAAATAATCTGAATTCAAACAGAAACAAATCAAGTTTTTTGGGTGTTAGTATCAATATGTTAGTCTTAGGGTTATCTATAAGCCAGTGAGAAAATTTGCATTTAGAAGATATAGTTGTTGTTTTTTTGTCACCTAATTGACCTGATTCACAGAACGTTATGATTTAGTTCTGCAGTAATATAAGCCAGCTCAAAAACTTTGTTACTTAACTTCATAGTCATGGATATAAAGAAATGTACAACTTGAGTCATTTTCCTGTTTGCTTGATGAAGCCTTTGAGTGTATCTGGATCACATCATTGTTGATTGCAGATCCTGAAGGCAGTGAGCAAAGTAGTGAAGTACATTTACTTGAGTATTATTTCTTTTTCTGGAAACTTGACTTTATTTGTCTTTCAGATTTAATTAAGTTAATGTACTTTTCACTCCACTACATTTCTATCAAAGTAGAATGTCGTTCCTATGTAGCAGCTTTGAAAGTTAGTGGGTTAAATTATTATTATTTTTGACAGAGCATATCAGTAATGACTCTAATCAGGTTACATAAAGTAATTTTCACAGCATTTTTTTTATTTTTATTTTTTTACACTGAACATTTTTACATTTTACATTTTATTCATTTAGCAGACACTTGTATCCAAAGCGACTTACAAATGAGAACAATAGAAGCAGTTAAACTAACAGTAGGACAACAATTTTATGTATTTTTATATTTTTTTAAAATAATAAGTTTTATTATTTAATATAATAAATTTATATAGAACAGATTTTTAATAGAACAGAATAGAATGGAAGAGAAAATTGGTATTACTGGATCAAGGTGTTTGAATTGAAGCAGACATACATGTATGATGTATAATGTGCAAGAATGACTGAGCTGGCTTATCGAAAACAGGGAAGATACTGTGCATAAGGTTAATTGTGATCCTAATAACTTTGACATCCTTAAAAGCTTTTACATACATTTATAGCAATTTTGTTGATCTGGACTGTTTTGATTTTTCCCTTTAGATGCAGTCGTCAATGCACACAACACAACCAGTACAAAAGTAATGGAGACCATGTCCAAATATTTAAAATATGCACCAGAGAGGATGGGTGGTGGTGGCTGTAAGAAGACTCTTCCTTGAAGACACCTTTTTTTCTTCTTCTTCTTCTTTTTTTTTTAATGACTGTTGCTAGTAAAATGTGAAGTTCTACAGAACTATTTTAGAATGTTACGAAATGAGTACATGGGTGCGTCCGAAATCGCGTACTATGTGAGTAGGTACTACATTTAAATTAGAACGTACTTCGCGACCGTTAAAAAAGTACGTTCTATACAGTATGAATACGGGTAGTATGAATGGAGTCCGGACGTACTACATGCGCCATGTTGGTATTGTCACGTGATATACGCTGTCATAACAGAGTCACGTGACATACGCTGGCATAACAGCGCGAAAATTTAAAGAGCCCATTCCACTGACTGTACCACCTTCGAGCGATGTTTTTAATTCTGCTTTCCGCTTTTGTCGGCGTTTTTACGTCGTTCGAGCTCACAATCCAGAGACGGCGTCGGTCAGCTGGTCGCAGATCACGCCTTCGTCGAGAGCTTTTACTGAATTTCTTAAATAACGTAAGTATCATCATTTATTTAGCTAATACATTTTACCTCAGGAAAAAAAAAACACACACACACAGACCTGTGAACAATGACAGATGTTGATTTTTGGCAAGTTAATTTATTTGCTTGTGATATTACCATCAATTAATACATCAATAGAGATACATATATGTGTGTGTATCTCTATTGATTCATTCATTGATGGTAATAGCACAAGCAGTGTGCCTGTATGCAAACGTGTGTGTGTGTGTGTATATATATATATAGCTTGTGATATTATCAATGAATAAATCAATAAATACCTGTGTGTGTATATCTCTATTGATTAATTTGTTGCTGGTAATATCCACTGATCTATATGGAATGACATTATATAGATCAGTGGTAATATCACAAGCAGTGTGTTTATGCATGTGTATTTGTGTATGTATACAAACACACACACACACACACAGAGAGAGAGGTCAGATACAATACATACATATACAGTATGAAGACTTCAGATGTAAAAGACTCTGAATGTGGTCTGAAATTTTATTCTAAAATGATTTTTTTTTAATCAAGCTCGTATGTCTAATTTCAGTAATTTGATTTTAATGTCAATAGGTCCTTTTCATTGCCATTACAGTGAAATAACTGAACATAAATATACAAGCTTGATAAAAAATAATTTTAGAAGAAATTTTCAAATGGCACTAGTTCACTTTAAAATGAAAATTCTGTCATCATATACTCACCCTCAAGTTGTTTCAAACCTTATGTATTTCTTTCTTCTGCTGAACACAAAGGAAGATATTTTGAAAAATGTCAGTAACAAAACCGTTACCAGGTCCCATTGACTTCCGAAGTTATTCGGTTGGATTATTCATATAACGACGTTTGGGAATACAAATTACGGGAGTTTCACGGGAGAAAGGACAAAACGGGAGGGGGGCGGGAGATGGGTGTGAAATACGGGAGACTCCCGGTGAAAACGGGAGTGTTGACAGGTATGCATTAAACCCTTAAGAAAGTGCTTTGTTGTTGAATGAGAATTTTTTCAATAAATTGTTTGAAAGTGTAAATGTACAATATAGATGTATATTTATATTCTAAGAAAATAATTTTTCCATTTGGTGTAATTGTTCAAAACTTTTTCTTTAGAAAATGAAGCATCTCATCCCTGCAATGCAGATCTAATTGTTAGAATGTGTTTTTTTTTTATGCCGTCCGATTGCAAATCATGTACAGCAAGTTTTATTAGGCTAGTTGCTGAAAACACTAAATATGTACCGAAAATCATAGTTTACATCTCAGTGTTGACGTTTAAGCAAAATTACAGGTACGCCGGTGAAACAGGGTTACAATATCAACGTTGATTCAATTTGCAAAATCGAAAGGTGATTCAACGTCGACAGAAGACCTTAATCCGAAAGGTAAGAGTGAAACAGCGTCGCGATTTCAACGGTGAAACAACGTTGTTTTTCCGCGGTAAAACAACATCACAATATCAACGTTGATCCGTTTTGCAAAATCGAAAGGTAATTCATCGTTGATTCAACCATGGTACCTGACGTTGTTTCAACGGTGAATTAACGCCCTTACAAAAATAACCTACAGGAATCCTGCAGGATTTTCATTTTTTCTGCAGGTATCCTGCAGGAATGATAAAATCCTGCAGGATTTTTCACTTGTGCTGCACAGCAGTCCTGCAGGAATTATAAAATCCTGCAGGATTAAAAAAAAATTCTGCAGGAATTATAAAATCCTGCAGAATTTTATTTTTTTCTGCAGGAATTATAAAATCCTGCAGGATTGTTTCGCTTGTGCTGCACAGCAGTCCTGCAGGAATTATAAAATCCTGCAGGATTACATTTTTTTTCTGCAGGAATTATAAAATCCTGCAGGACTTTTCACTTGTCCTGCACAGCAGTCTGGACTGTCGTGCTCCTCATGCAGAAACAAAATGTTTCCTTACAGGAGTTTTTTCCTTTAAATAAAAAATAAATAAATACAAAATGACAAATACATACCTACAGGTTTTGGATTCAGGATAGGCTATATAATGTCTAGACTAGAGAATAAAACTCTGATAGCTGCTGTAGTTTTATACAATTCATGCAATTTATTTCATTAGATTCATTTCATGGAACTATTTTTTTATATTTTATGCTCTGTCTGTTGGCAGCAATAGAAACAATGAATCTTAACAAATAAATTAATAAAATTAAGAGTAAGAAAAGATATATGCAATTATAAAAAAATTAACCATTTCTCTAAATCATTTCAAAATTATGCATTTATGCAAGCATCCGAGACATTTCAACATTCACGAGATAGGAGTCTGTATACTGTACACTTTTACCTTGTATAACATTAAGATGCAAATCTAGCTATTTATTTTTAATCCGACTCCCATCTATTTGGTTGGATGCAAAAAAAATTATTTGCAATACCTGGTAGGTCCTTGAGGTAGACACAGGTTGAATGTATGTCTGTGCATTTTACAAGTTCAACTGAGTCTATTCCTCTTTCTTTTAAAATGCTTGTTGCTGTTATCCCCGATTCTCTGTCTTTGCTGATGTCATTACTTGTTGTTTTCATAACATCAATGAAAGCATGACCCTCTCCTTGTGCATTGCCTACATCTATAAATGATCGTATTAATGCTATAGATGTCACAGTGTCTGGTTTGTGTATTCCTGGTGTCCACTAGATGTCCTCTTCCCCACGGTGTCATCCACATTCTCACTACATTTCCCATGATCCTGTCTGTCACTTAGTGTTCATTGTGTTCAGCTGTGTCTTGTCACCTCATTTAGCACTTGTGTATATATACCCTGTCTGTTTCAGTGTTTGTCACGGAGTCCTTGTTTATGCCCCCACACTTCCGTTCCTGTTTCTGCCTGTTTCTTGTGTCTGTTGGATTGCTTTTCTGGATTTTGACCCTTGCCTGGACTGTTTTGTGAGTACGGATTACCCCTTATTAAAATACTGCAATTGGATCTTCGTGTCTTGTGTGTGTGTCGTGACAGAAGGACTCCGTCACAACAAGATCCAGCGGTATGTCTCGCAATATCTCTTCCCCAGCCACTGAGCGGGAGAGAAGAGAATTTTTTGAGGGGACCCGATTGGTCAAGTTTCGCGGTACCCGTGGAGGCCGCAGTGGAGGAGGTGGGCGAGAGGAATCAAGACACCATTCTCCACTCTGGCCCCTCTTCGGCCCTGGGTTGGTGAGGTCCAGCCCAGAGTTCCATCCGCCGCTGATTCCGCCCAGCCCAGAGAACTGTTTGCCGTGGTGCCCGTCCAGTCCAGAGCCTGCACGTGTCCGTCGGAGGAGGAGGAAGACTTTTAGCCTCCCCAAGGACCCGGAGGCCGTCCACAAACAGCCCGCTGTCGTCCCGTCTGCCCAGTCAGAGACTGTTCACGTCCCGTCTGCCCAGTCAGAGACTGTTCACGTCCCGTCTGCCCAGTCAGAGACTGTTCACGTCCCGTCTGCCCAGTCAGAGACTGTTCACGTCCCGTCTGCCCAGCCAGAGACCGTTCGCGTCACGTCTGCCCAGCCGGAGACAGATCTGGAGATGCCCATCCTCATGGCCGGGGGTTATTTGGAGCATTTGGCTCGGATCCTGGAGACGTCCTTCAGACCTTCGGTATCTGCTGTTCCAGAGCCGGAGCCAGTGTCCGTTCCTGAGTCGGGTCTGGTGGTCCCAAGTCCGGTGGTCCCAGAGGTCGTCCTCGTGCATCCCGCTGTCATACTGGAGGTCGTCCCCGTACAGCCCGCTGTCGTCCCAGAGGCCGTTCCTGTGCAGCCCGCTGTCGTCCCAGAGGCCGTGCCCGTGCAGCCCGCTGTCGTCCCCGTGCAGTCCGCTGTCATCCAGGAGGCCGTGCCCGTGCAGCCCGCTGTCGTCCCTGTGCAGTCCGCTGTTGTCCCGGAGGTCGTTCCCGTGCAGCCCGCTGTCGTCTCGGAACTGCCCACCATAAGTCCGGCCACAGCCAAGAGGGCAGTGTTCCTCTTTTACGCAGTAGCGGTTCTGCATGCATGGAGGAAGCACACGTCTGCCAAATCTGAGCTTCACGTCACGCCCGCCGAGCCTGAGCTGAGCGCCACGCCCCCCGAGCCTGTTCCTGAGCCGGTGGTGTCTGTTGCAGTTCCTGAGCAGCCGGTGTCTGCTGTAGTTCCTGAGCCGCCGGTGTCTGCTGTTCCAGAGCCGGAGCCAGTGTCTGCTGTTCCAGAGCCGGAGCCAGTGTCTGCTGTTCCAGAGCCGGAGCCAGTGTCTGCTGTTCCAGAGCCGGAGCCAGTGTCTGCTGTTCCAGAGCCGGAGCCAGTGTCTGCTGTTCCAGAGCCGGAGCCAGTGTCTGCTGTTCCAGAGCCGGAGCCAGTGTCTGCTGTTCCAGAGCCGGAGCCAGTGTCTGCTGTTCCAGAGCCGGAGCCAGTGTCTGCTGTTCCAGAGCCGGAGCCAGTGTCTGCTGTTCCAGAGCCGGAGCCAGTGTCTGCTGTTCCAGAGCCGGAGCCAGTGTCTGCTGTTCCAGAGCCGGAGCCAGTGTCTGCTCACGTCACATCTGCCGAGCCTGAGCCGGTGTCGTCTGTCGCAGTTCCTGAGCCGGTGTCGTCTGTTGCAGTTCCTGAGCCGGTGGTGTCTGTGACTGTTCCTGAACCAGGGTCTGTCTCTGTTCCGCCTTGGTCTTCACCACCATGGCCGCCCGAGTGGTCGGCTTCACCCTGGTCGTCTCCGCCATGGCCGCCCGAGTGGTCGTCTTCACCCTGGTCGTCTCCGCCGTGGCCACCCGAGGGGTCTTCACCCTGGTCGTCTCCGCCGTGGCCGCCCGAGGGGTCTTCACCGCCGTGGCCGTCCGATGGGTCTTCACCGCCGTGGCCGTCCAATGGGTCTTCACCGCCGTGGCCGTCCGATGGGTCTTCACCGCCCTGGCCGCCCGAGGGGTCGTCTCCGCCCTGGCCGCCCAATGGACTGTCGTCTCCGCCCTGGCCGCCCGATGGACTGTCTGCTTCGCCCTGGCCGCCCGATGGACTGTCTGCTTCGCCACGGCCGCCGGTTAAATTGTCATCCCCTGTTCCTGTTCCCCTTCATGGTCCTGGCCCTCCATCCCTCCCCCTGATCCTCCACCATTCCACCTCCCGCCTGGACTCTTGTTTTGTTTGTTTTTTTGTGGGTCTTGGAGCGTCTGGTAGCCGCTCCGTAGAGGGGGGGTTATGTCACAGTGTCTGGTTTGTGTATTCCTGGTGTCCACTAGATGTCCTCTTCCCCACGGTGTCATCCACATTCTCACTACATTTCCCATGATCCTGTCTGTCACTTAGTGTTCATTGTGTTCAGCTGTGTCTTGTCACCTCATTTAGCACTTGTGTATATATACCCTGTCTGTTTCAGTGTTTGTCACGGAGTCCTTGTTTTATGTCCCCACACTTCCGTTCCTGTTTCTGCCTGTTTCTTGTGTCTGTTGGATTGCTTTTCTGGATTTTGACCCTTGCCTGGACTGTTTTGTGAGTACGGATTCCCCTTTATTAAAATACTGCAATTGGATCTTCGTGTCTTGTGTGTGTGTCGTGACAATAGACCCATGTTTGGTTTGAACTGCATGATTGATTCTTTTTAGATAAAGATTTTGCTCCTTTTGAATGGATTCGCTTGCCATTAACCACAGCCCTAGAATAAAAACTGAAAGCTTTATTTACACTAAAACCTGACTCTTGAAGGAGATAAGACTCTCTTGGGGTTGGCTGTTGTACATGTGGTCATCCAAGAAACATCACGCTAGAACTACCAATACACTTTTTCACAATCTTGGTGCCTCCCAACATTTTTTCAACAAAGCTTTTGCTTTGCTGTGTTTGTTCATCATTGAATACAGCAGCAATTAGTCGTGGAACATGTTGGTAAAGATTAAACATGTTAACAATTTGTTCTGCTACAGCTTGTGTGCCATGAAAGAGTTTCTGAAGGTGTCCATTATGGGACTCATATAAGAATGCACTGTGACTCCATAAAGGACCCCAATTTTTCACAGATGCTGCTGCATGTACAAGTATGTGGACATTATAAGACACATGACACTTTCCATACAGAGACTCAAAACGGCCAACAAATGCTTTTAAAAGGCCATCAGCTTTATCAATGTCGTGGGGGGGAATTGAATCTTGAAGAAGAATGTATGTAGCCTGTACTAGAAGTAGTACATTTTCAAGATATTTTCTGGGTAAAATGCCGAACAAACAGGGAAGGCGGCTGTAAAATAAGAGAAAGTGTCTGTATTCCGAAGCTTTCCAATATTTACGCAAAGAAATTGAACGAGGTGGTCTTGTTATACTTGCAGGTGGTTTAATGGCAAGTAACCTTCTTTCAATTTGCTCGATTTCTCTTCCAATGTACCAAGGCTCTGTATGGTATTTGGAGTCAAACCATAGGGTAGTCAGCTGGCGACAAACACCAAGTAATATGCCATGCATGTAATCATATGCAAATCCAGAAACCATGTTAAAAAAACATCAGCAGCATTAGAGGAGATGGACCTTTTACACCATTTATGCATGTTCCAGAATCAACAGCTTGCTAAGGATCTTTACTGTGTTTTTTGTGTGATCTCAGCTCTGGCTCCGTTGACTGCAAAGGATACACCCTTGTAAACCCATTACCCTTTTCTACAACTTCACCCTTTTGGTAACACCAGTTACAACCATGCTCTCCATTAAATTGCTTGACATTCTGTACAGCACACCGAGCCACTGAAAAAATGCAAAGCAAACTGTAAACATGGACTATTGAGTTTTCTCCTTTCCACTGACAAGGTAACCCTTGGTTTTCAAGACTTCGCAATTCATTAACAAATGATTGCAGAAATGTGTTCATTTCTGGCTTTCTTGGGCCAAACCACAAACCGCCAAGAATGACATGCTTTGCCCTAAGATTAGGGGGGAGCTCGTTGATTGTAACTTGAAGTGGCCAGATATGAAAAGGAGAAGATTTGAAAATTGGAACACCATCAACATTCCATGACACTGAAATATTCGCCAAATGTGGGTCATTTAGTGCATCAATAGATTTGTACATAGTGCCATCAAATATGTCTTCAGCATTTTTTGAGTTGCGCTTTGTCCTTGACCATTTGTAATTCAGAGACTGACAAAAATCTGTATCCTGAAATGTACCTCTTAATTGATCTGAAATAGATAACTTGATAAAGACAGAGCCAGATTTGATTAGGTTTTCCATGTCCCCTGGGGTACCATTGCATGAAGAACAATGGGTGGGGATTTCATTACCAAAGAAATATTGGCAGGATGGGCAAATATACTGGACTTCAAAAGTGTCACAGTGAAAGGATTTCATGAACTTGTATAAGCTATCTGGGACACCATTGGTTGAATCAGGACAGTGGAGATTGATAAGATCTAACAAGTCACTCAAAGCCACTTTGGATGTTGTATGCCTGAGGCTGTAGGCAAGTATACACAGTAGAGATTCTTCATTAGTGATTTTGGCATTTGGATATATTTTTTCCTCACTGGCACACCACTCTTCTCTTTCTTCTGTGCTTCCCTCACAAACTGCACTGTGGTTTCTGTCAATCTAGAAAGTAAATATTGCACTAATTACAAGCTTACACATAAAGAAGTGTGTGTTTTTAAAAAAGTATGAGACTATAGACTAGATACAAATTCAAAGCTGCATTCTCACATGAGTCTGTGGAAAGTTCTCATAAGCAGCGCTAAAAACATCATCCTCGTCAAAAGCTTTCCTGTCAGAAATTGCGCATTTATTGCACATTAAAACAAAATCCATATATGAACACAGATATTTACAAATGTATGCAAAAAACATTGGATTAAAAAAAAAGATCGGAAAAAACATTCTCACATCAGCATCTGAAAAGTTCCCATCAGCATCGCTGACGACCTCATTCTCATCATCAGAAGAAAAGGTTTCCTGTAAGACGTACAGATACTTGGACCACTAGTTTTATGCATGTAAATTCAATTGAATTCAATATACTAGTGTATATACTTTTCACTTTCCAATTTAGATATGTAGGCTACTGGCTGAAAAGGAACAAAGAATTGCCAACCTTATGACAATAAAGAATCACAATTCAAATTTTTTTTTTAAATAAACTATTCTCACATGATCATCAGGGGAGTTCCTGTTAGATTGGCTGATATTGTCACCACGGTCATCATTGGAAATGTTTTCCTATGCAATTATAAACATACAGGAGCATGTTAGACATGGCTTTTTGTCTACAACAAATGACCATGAATTTATCACTGAAAATGTTTTTAGGCCAACATCAAAACCTGAATTACTTCAACTATATCGGGAATAAGCCATGTCTTGTATGATCTTCTCTTTTTTGCGCCTGAAGAAGAAGAAGAAAGAGCAGACGTCTTGCTTATTTGATTAATGTAAATCAATGTGTAACTGTACAATAAGAAGCAAATTGGCTGAATTACAGTTATTTGCATATTCTGAATTCAGCAACCTATTATATTCTGTGTCCATCGTCTTTTTGTAGCTGCTGGAACAGGTGCCTCTTCGTTTAAGTATACTTTATACTCCATTTGTATCCTTTAAAAAGAAACAATTTAGTGTTATTTCTTTGTAAATATAATAACGTTTTTTTTTTTCATTAACCAAATAGCTTAATCCAAATTTTAATGAGAACATTTTCTAAATGGCTACAATAACGAATCTGGGTATTTGACAAAATTGACTTAGTATTAATAGGATCACATTGGCCTATTTTATTTTAGAAGGCTATTTTTTTTTAAAGAAAATAAAAGTTTGGTCGTGAAAGACTCCTTCCTTGTTTCAAGGAATGTTGAATAAGAGTCTTTCACCCTCAAAAAAGACGCTCGTGTAACTTACATAAACAACTGGTAAATTAATCTTTTTAGAGATTCGATTCACTGAGCTGACGTGTTTCATTGACGCCCTACTCGCTACACGTAGCCGATTCACGTGACGTCATTCAACTGTCACTTTGTCTTGTGAAGGTAAGTCCGCCTTTTATTATATATTAATTGTATCGTTATAATGCTTTGAATTACTGTTCTGTTATACTTTTCTAAATTAATGTGTATTTGTAACACTAAAACATATGAAGATGATTTTTTTCTTTCTTTTTTTGCTGTCGATGATATTATAGGCTATATTATAGGCTAATGATACAGCCTATCAAAACTTTTTAAAATAAATTACTATACAAAAAGTTGCTTTATCTATTGTTAACAAAAAACATTAATTTGTTTTGTATTATTTTCATCACTAATAATTGATATATTGTACCCTTTTCTTACCTTAGATTAGAAATAAATTATCTGCACCGGACGAGACCGCTGGCTTGTTGGTTAAAGGTAACACTGTTGTCATGGATACAATCAGCTGAAGGCAACAGATGAATGTGAATGATGAGACTTTAGAGTTTTGTACACCTTTGGATTAATATATATTTTATTAATGTATACATTTATTTATGTACATTCTATTGTATGTATGTAAATATGTATGCATGTAATTATTTATTTATTTATTTAGAAAATGAACAAAACATGGGTTCTGGTGGAATGGAGGGAGGAGCCTCCCACCTATGATATTATCTCTAAAAAGGACATACTAAAATAAAAGTTTGAACCTGGAGATGTTGTGGATGTGGTGTATGAAGAGGAAAGTTCCCCAGCCACAGTTATAGATATTGATGGTAAAAGTTCAGCAAACAAGACTCAGTCATGATAGAAGATATGCATTTCCTACTTGAGTATTTTTTGTCCCTTTAGAGAGCAAAGAAACCCTCAGGAGGAGGATGTTTAGGCTAGAGGGGAAAAGAAAAAACAGCCATGCATGCTAAATGAAGCAAAAAGAGTGGCAAAGAAAAAAAAACATACACTCCAACTCAGTCCCCATCTCACTCCAAAACGTCCCCATCATCTGACCAAGAGCCTCCGGTCAAACATCAAGTAATACCTACATCTTTAAAATGGCTACTTTTATGATACTTTTTAAAATCACAAATATGAATGACACCGAGATACTAATATTGTGTGTCCATCTTTAGGTCATCCAAAGAAAGGATAGCGTTTTAATGCAAGTAATAAACAGCATGGACAGTCAGGCTGGAGAGCCTTCAAGCCGAGAAACTCGACTTGAAAACGAAATTCGCAAACTGAAACAAGAAAATGAACATCTCAGAGCTCTTAATATATCTCTGCAACAAGGTATTATTACTTTTTTATGTATTTCTGTCTATCCATTGTAGCAATACTGACTTTGAGTATAAATTGGGGAAATTAGCACTCAAATGGGAAATTAAATATTCATGGGTTTTGATGAATATTATTTGCATACGCCCCAAAGTGGTTCCAAATATGTATTTGTTCCGTCTTAACTAGATGAATATGTATCAGGATTACTCATGTTAATAATTCAAATAGGGAGAGGAAATGATTTCAATCAGTCGTACTTGGAAAATACAACTTTAACCACTTCTGCGTATGACATATAATATTTGCATCAACACTTCGATCTGTTTAGTTCTTGGCAAGCCAAATCACATCCATATGGCCATAATGGATATAACTTACCCTCCAAGAGGTCAGATCGGGAATATTTAAACTATGCAATGTTTAAAAGTGTGGTAGAGCGTTTTTAAAAGGTAGCATAGAAGATCTGATTTTCAGGGATTTCAGATTTTATGGATTCATAAAACACAGATTCAGACAACGATTAAATGAAATTTAATAAAAGACACTTTAAAAGTACGTAGGTTACACGATCAAGAGTATAACAATATGCATAAACAAAACAAATGATTATAAAACGATTACGTAGTGTGTATATATATAGTAACACAATATTAACCAAGGGATGGAGAGAGAGAGAGAGAGAGAGAGAGAGTGAGATATGAGAGAGAGAGAGATTACACAGTTTAAGGAATACTTTCAATAATCAAGAGACCGGAGGATTTCTCAGACAACCTTAACTAGCTTTGTTTCAAAGATCAGATTTGGAATTAGCCTACTGTGTTTGTCGTTGGAAAGTCGTCTGGTGCTCGCGCTGTTTCTTTTGGAGCCTCGAGGGTTTCCGGGTTGCGTCACGTGGTTGGTTTTACGCAGAGTGGAGACGCTAAGCTTTCGCTCGTTAAAACGCGGGATCAAGGAAGTAGCCTTAAAACTTGTATAAAAATAAAGACTTAGTCTTAGAAACGGAAAGTAAACGGAGAGCAAGGCTCTCTGAAGCGAGGTTGAAGTTTAGCAGTTAGAGACGCTAGTCGTTTAGACTAGAACTAGAAACTAGAGTGGGAATGCTAGAATTGTAGCGCAGAAGTGAAGAAGAGCGGAAGACTACTGAAGATGGGCTCGTCTCCAAAATATGAATGGAACAGGAGCACGCCCATTCTGAGCCTGGGAGCCAATCACGAGTGGGAATTTTTGTGGCGCCAAGATTCCCTTTGTCTGATGGCACGCCTATTCAGCGCGTGGGGAGAGGTCAGAATTTATTCTGACATTATTCTACACATCGGTAAATGTTTAATCATGCATAATAGATTGTTTCTCAAAACAGATTCGGATTCTAATTTTCTGGTTTACAACCATCCCAAATTCGATATTGTTAGATCAGGCTAAAGAGAACTATATTGATTTTTAGGTATTATGCGTTTCTACGGGTTGTTTTAATCCGGAAAACGCGCATTCTACGTCAGATTCTGCATGCTTGTTAATCGCCGTTTCAAACAGAATGTTGCATTCTCACAAAAAGGTCTTTCTTACTTTTAGAATTCTCGTGTGTGTGTTTCTGTTTCTTGCCCCACTGTGTGGGTGTGTGCGTGTGTGTGTGTGAGCAAAAGGGGCGCGCAGTTGACCCGTTGACCTAAAGGGGTGTAAACATATGTCTGTGTGTGTGTGCGTGCGGCTTAGAACAATACATGAATGGAACTTTCACTGCGGGGAGTCCCGGTGAAAGAACCCAGACGCGGGGTGTTCGTCTTTCGGACGATAAATTCAATTAAAAACTCCGGGGTATCTCACCTTATCTAGTCAGCGAATCAACTAAAAGCTTTCAGCACACGTTAATGTCTCTGACAAAAGGGAGAAGACAATTTGGAATGCATTAAATCACAAAGTCTGTGTTTTGTCTAAGTTTAGCAAAATGTCAAGAAACCTCTTAGCCATGCAATAAGTCAACAAAATAGAAAATGTATGCTTTATCTATCACCATCTGGCAATGGTGCTACACCATATATCAATGTATCTGTCAGTGTGGTTGTCTGTTAATAACCTTTGTTTTTATTTTTTTAAAGAAATTCTTCCAATTTTCAAGAGCATGAACCATGAACCTCTTGTTAATCAACCACAAGATAGTTCAAGACAGAAGAATCCCCCTGAAAAGGTGAATAAAAATATATTTGTTTGTTTATATAGCCTATATTCACGTAACGTGTTCTGCAGAAGTCGTAGAGGGCATGTTAACTTTTGTAACAATCACCCCCTTGCCTATAATACAGCTGGCACACTAAAGCAAAATATAGAACTTTTTAGAATCTATAAGCCTAACACTTTTGCACAGTATCTATGTAGTCAACGTTAAATGCTTTTAGATATAGTGTCCCTCATTTTTTTTCTTGACAGACACAGGGGCTAGGAGTTAGTACAGCTGTCCTGACAAGTTGTGGACGGGGTGGCACATCATGTTCTGCCATGGTAAAAGATCTGGCGGTGGCAGTGTTTGGGAGAGAAACATTGGCCACACATGGGCTATCTGGAAGGGCTGGCAATGCTAACAAAGACGCTATAGCAAAGCCAGCTCTTGACCAGGACAAAGTTGTGCTGATCCTAGGTGAGTAAAATGTAATGATGAAAACATGATTTTGCAGTACAGTGTAAAATTGTAATCATGTTATCAGATATGATAAGTGGAATTGCATTTACAGACACAGTGCAAAAAAAGTTTCCTGATGTCCAAAAAGTTCATCAGGGCAGCACTAAGGGAAAAGCTAAATGATGAGCACAAGTTACGAGTAAGGTAATAATTTGTCATTCGCTCGCCTCTCTCTCTCTCTCTCTCTCTCTCTCTCTCTCTCTCTCTCTCTCTCTCACACACACACCTCACACATTAATCTCTCTCTCTCTCTCTCTCTCTCTCACACGTTCATCTCTCTCTCTCTCTCTCTCACACCTCATCACACTTCATCTCTCTCTCTCTCTCTCTCTCTCTCTCTCACACACACACGCACACACACAATTAAAAACATTTTTTGTTCTTTTTTTTCAGGAAACCAGTGTAGAGGCTTTATTATCTGATAGAGCAACATTTGGCTGTGAATTGGACTCCGCTTCGCTCTGCTCTGACAGTTTCAATAAATAAAATAAATAATTTGTGAAAATACATTGTTTGTTGTGAAGTAAATTCCCCTGCATGAATCGTGCAGAAGACAACTTGCAACTCTGCAATAATTGCATCATGCACAACAGTCCTGCAGGAAGTTAAATATTATATTATATTATATTATATAATATTATATTATATTATATTATATTATATTAAAACCCTGCAGGGATGTAATTCCTGGAGGATATAATTCCTGCATGTTTTCCTTCATACAATTCCTGCAGGTATTCCTTCAGGAAAATGAGCTGAAAATCCTGTAGGAAATCTGCATAATATTCCTGCAGGATTCCTGTAGGTTATTTTTGTAAGGGCGTTGAAATGCCGGCTGGGATATATATAATATTATTGTATATTTAACTGATTTAATCCTTGTACAATATGATATTCGAATGAATGGAACAAGCACAGCACGATCACAAATCAGGGTGTCCGCGGGGTTGTAAAAAGTAGTAAAAGGTAGTAAAAGAAATTAGCCAAAATTAAGGGCATTAAAAAGTAATAAACGTCATCTGACAAGGTATTACATTTTCGGACCCCATCCAACTAGGCCTATGAGTTTCAATTTGTGTTAAGTGCAGGCGTTTCTTCTAAAATTCGTGTGGATTTATATATTTATATGTTGCGAGTAGGACCTAAGCGATATCGTGTGACGTGGTGTTCGTTCGCGCGCGTGCTGAAACAAACTGGTTACCCCGGCTGGCTGGGTGCCAAACCTGCTCGCGAGTTCGCTTCTATTTCAGTCATTTAAGAGACATCAGGGTTTTTCCTGCTTTTAATTTTTTTTGGTTGCCGCCAAAGCGTATTTTTGTCCCGCCAAAGCCTTATTTGATCGGTGAGTAGCCTAATGTAGATGACTGCTGTGCGCTTGTGACAGGATGCATGCATGTTAACTGAGTGTCACGATCCACACGCAGGAAACACAAAGATCCAATTGCAGTAAAGAGTTTTAATGGGGAAATCCGTACTCACAAACAGTCCAGGCAGGGGTCAAAACCATAAGATCAATCCAAACATAAAACAAGAACAGACAAGAAACCAGGACTCCGAAGTGGCGTGATAATAGATAAGGACTCCGTGACACATACTAAAACAGACAGGGTATATATACACAGGGAATAGACAATGATAATGGGGAAATGGCTGAGTGCAATGATCAGTGATTAGAAAACAGCCGAGTGCAATGAGAAGACAAGGATCGTGGGAAATGTAGTTCACTAGTGTGATGGACACCGTGAGGAAGGAGGACATCTAGTGGTGACCCAAGGAACATAAACCAGACACTGTGACACTGAGAGAACGAGCAGAGAGAGCCCCGGCCGCGTACTCAATTCACTCTTGCTCTCTCTCCCTCTTATTAACCCATTAAGACCGGATCACGCATCTGTGCGTTGTCACCATTAAGCCCGGCAAACGCGTCTGTGTCATTTTGAGCGGTTTCGTCTTTTTCAAGGCACATGGCCAATTATATGCACTGTGATTGGCTGAAATATTCTTGGGGTGAGTGACAGAAATGCTTAGGGATTTTTTTTATAGTAAGTTTTATTTTACGGTCTTTACTGTTTTGGTCGACATTTTTAAACACCGTGCTAGCGATCCGTCATGGCTGACTCAAGTGAAGGAAGTGATATTGATGAAGTTATGGAGGATGAGGATGACACTGGAACAGATTCAAATGATATCCCAGATGATTTAGATGTACCAGCCGATCGCGTAGTTAGAGAGCAGTGGATCTTAGCGATGTTTCGAGAGGAAGAGGAGGATATGCACGATTTCGTTGGATTCCAAGAAGAATGGAAGACCGACAACTTTCACTCTCGTGAGAAGATCCCGTATAAGAAGATCCCGCTTCCAGATGTTGTTACACCAATACAGGTATTCTCCCATGTTTTCACGGAGGAGTTGTGGATGCGACTTGTAACAGAAACGAATCTTTATGCTGAACAATCACGGAGTGCAACTCCATCAAACAGCAAGTGGGTACCGGTCACAGTTGTTGAAATGAAGACTGTCATTGGACTGTGTCTTGCCATGGGGATCCTTGACCTGCCGTCACGTAGAGATTTCTGGCGTCAGAAAAAGTGGCTTTTTCGAACGACCCCCAAGCCATTTCAAGGGACAGATTTGCCATCTGTTACGGATCAACTGGGGATCATGTTAACTGGGGAACGCTCGCGCACACTGAAAGTTTTACCTGGAATTCCAGCAGATGTTAGACGGCTACAGATTCGTCACATGACATTTTTCACGGATCACTGATTAAAAACGAATGTTTCTCCAGTTGTATACACGCTGGTATGCATAATAAAGCGATTTGTTTTGTAGTGTATATTCCTGCATATTTTACGCAATTTCAAAGAAGTCTAACATACTTTTAGTGTCAAGCTCAGAAACCACGCCTATGTTAACATGGGGCATTCAGTTTCAATGGATGAGCAGACTTGTGAGCGCACTTCAGAAGAATTAAGAATTTACACGTCTCATATACTATATGCGTTCTGATCACATAACAACAGATGTAGATTAAGTTAAATTAGCAATAGGCCTAGGCTACTTAAAGAAAACATGAATTGCAAAGTAATTTACATTTTTTCAACAAGTTGTATTTATTGATGTGTATAGCCTATAATGGATATATTATCTTTATATAAAAACACTTCTCAGTTTATTTTACTCCGCTGATTTTATTATCTTATATCTATTGCTTGTACAGCAAGCTCTGAGGCCTTTGTATCCATTTCCCTGGACAGAAAGCAGCTGTTCTTATAGGGTCATGAAGGTAACTATCTCATGAACATTTTCAACAGATTTATATCTGTTTGTAGCCTATGTATATATGTATATATATATATATATATATATATATATATATATTTTTTTTATTATTATTATTTTTTTTAAATCATTTTGACTCTGCTCTGTTTGAAGGAATTATTCTTCTATCCTCTTGTTTTTGTTCCAGATTCCAGTTGAATTAAGCCAAGAAGTCTTGATAAAATTCAATCTTGAATCTTGAAAATCACTTCTTTTAATATTGTGATTGCAGGGCTTCTTTGGAATTATACAAGGTGTGTGATTATGCCAATGAACTCCAGTAATGTTCATTCTGGTTGAGAAGTTTCATCCTGGATTTTTGTCTGATCTGAAATCAACATGTTGTATTGGCTGAATTATAAAATCAAATTGTTTCAAATTATGTTTTATTTTTTCCAAAAGATTAAAATGGAAAAAGAGAACAATTCTGAATGTAATAGGCTACTGCATCTTCTTAATCATATAATCATTTAAATTCAGTTAATTTGAAATAAATGCTTTAGTAATATTGGCTTTGTATTGTACATTACACGTGAATCTAATGTATTGCAACACAGAACAGCATTTTCCCACAAAATATGTGAGTTATATGTCACATGACGTTTTCATTTTTTTTAAGGTGACATAATAAAGTGTTTAACACGTGTTAAATAAATAAATAAAAAAAACTATGCTGTTGGATCCATCTTACAGACTTCTGGGTTCTTTTTCCAGCTTCCACTGTCTTTTGTATTAAAGTCCTGGGAAAACATTTTATTACTGAAATAAGCAAAATATATGATATAGTAATGATGAATTATAAAAAAAAAAAAATATGGCTGATATTCTCTACGGCTAATATTCACATACATCACTAACCTCTTAATAATTTGTCACCTCACATGAATACCATGCACCTCTCCCAAACATCAATTAGAATAAGAAATGCTTAATTCTTTACTTTTTATGTAATATCAATTTGAATTATGCCAATTAATGCCAATTTGAATTAATACTCTTAATTTGCCTGGTACCATGAAACTCATTAACATATTAACTTTACTAATTCATCTCATCATTTGCTTTCATTGTTGTCGTCTGCTAACAATTAGGAACAAATGAAAAGGTCTATAAATTAGGTGTGATTATTGTAACTAGTGTCGTTGTTATGCCATATACTGCTACAGCAAATGGATGCAATTAAAGTTAGAGAAATTAAAAACTTTTTGCAGGATAACCAATATCCTGATAGCTGCTCAGGAAAGGAGCGCTATTATATAAAGAGAAGATGTGAAAATTTCACAATGAAAGCTATGGTGTATTATGGTGTGACCTTTATTTACTAATATAACATTATTACATTAGATGGAGAGCTGCATTACATCTGCAGGAAAAAAAAGGACAAGAGACAGCATTTAGCTGAAGTTGTCCTTTCACCCGAGGAGGCACACAATGTCTTTATGGAATTCCACGCAGGCCCTCTTGATGGACATTGTGGAGTTGAGAAAACCCACAATGCCATAATTATTAGATTATACTGGCCTGGCATGGAACAGGACATCCGCAAGTGGGTAAGTTAATTGTTAAAAAAAAGCTTTTTTACTCCATTAAAATGATCATGGCCCACCTCTCTTCTTTCAGATAGCTCAGTGTCAGGCTAGGAAAAAATCAATAAAGGAGAAGGCGGCTTACAATCCTATAGTTGTATGTATTAAAATGCAAATATAACAAACTTCTAATTCGTAATAGCCTTAGTCCTGGATGTTTAAAACCTTGATTTTCATTTCAGGTCACAGAACCACTGGAATTAATTGGTATGGATCTGATTGGCAAGTTAACTCCAACCGAAAATGGCCACCAATATATATGTGTGATGGTTGACTATTTTACCAAGTTGTCTGAAGCCTATCCTCTTAAAACTAAAAAAGCAGGAGAGGTCATGGGGTGCATCCTATATTTTTTTTTTTACAAATTTGGAGCACCGCAGCGTCTTTTAACAGATCAGGGAAGAGAGTTTGTCAACAAGGTTGGTTCAACACAAATCAAGTCAAAATAAATGGATATGACCATAAGAAATATCTGCAAGTTTTTTTTTTTTTTTTTTAAGGTCAATTTTAGCCTGTGTGAGAGACTGGGCATCACCAGGAGTCTGTGTTCTCCCTATCATCCCCAGACAAATGGCCTTGTTGAGAGAATGAATGGCACAATTCCAGGGTTCTCAAGTCTCACGCATTGGCCGTGAGACACACGCAATTCAACCAGTTCACACGCCACACCGTGTATTTCTCACGCTGAAAAAGTAATGCCAACCAAGTTGTCCTGTAAACTTTATATATAACGTTGTATACAAGGCGCAGACACAAAGTGAAGTTTCCTGCCGCCCGCACGTATTTCGGCCAGATTGCGTTCGTTACTAGGCAACATGGATGCGCGAAGTCGCGAACACACGGAAGTTGACGGAACATTCTCGGCTACCGTACGTTCGTTACTAGGTAACCAACAACATCGCACGAACACACGTGATGGAGAAGGTAAGTTGGAAGAAAGCTTGTGTAACATTTTTAGCCTAGAAGAACATTTAATATATAGCCCATATACATTATTATTGATGCAGTCATAAGCTCTACAACTACTTTGCAACCTGGCCAGAAGCTTTGGTAAATAATTATTTAGGTCTCATTGCTTCATTTTCTTTTTAAAGGTGACTGGTTTGAGCCAATTTGGACGGCTGTCAAAGATAGCCAAACTGGTTTAGTTATTCCCCACTCCAATGCAGATGCAGAGAGAGTGTTCTCTGTTGTAGGTTTGAACAAAACCAAAAGTAGAAACAGGTTGGCTCTGGACGGAACACTGTCATCCATTATGACAGTGAAAATGTCTGGCATCGAGCCACAGTGCTTCAAGTGGGAGCCCCCTACCCCTGTTATCAAGGCATCAAAATGTGCAACAAACACTTACAACACAAAACACATTTCATAAGCTGGAGTGTGTACTCTTGTACGTACACACACACACACACACACAATGCAAAAATATTAGTTTTTTTCCAAACAGTTTGGAGCAATTTGTCATATTTTTGTCATTTTTGTATATTTGTAATTTTGAATATAACATTAAGTATATTTGATGTGATAAATTGCTCTGTCATTTATCAGATTTACCAATTGTTAAAATTTCTATTTGTGCTGGTTAATTAAGAACAATGGGTAAAATTGAGGGGTGGGGGCGGGGCTCCATTAGGGCTCCTCCCCTGACCGCATGTGATCTCACTCCAAGCTTTTGATAAAACTTGAGAACCCTGCAGTTCAAAGGTAATTTACATATGGCACATGTTCTTTAGTTTTTGAACATTTCATGATTTTCTTTTTTATTGCTAATGTCCAGAAGCCTGACAAAAATGGTTGGGGAAAATCCATCAACACGGCACCTGCATCTAAATGCAACAATGTTCGCACTAAGAACAAAAAAACAATTAACAAAAAAGTTTTCCCCATACTTTTTAATGTTTGGGAGAGAGGCATGGTATCCATGTCAGATACCAAATGACTATGAGGTTAGTGATTTGCGTATTATTTTTTTTATAATGACACTTGATCTTGAAAGATGTGAATAATTATTGTGAATGTCTTTCTTAGATCTGTCATGGAAAGGTGGAAGCCATGGTTGCAAGTGAGCAGCTCTATGAGGGGTTGAGCGATAGGAGGGAGTAGTGTTGTCAAAAATATCGATATTTCGATAAATATCGATACTGAAATATCTGAACGGTACCAATACTAATTTCCCGAAGTATCGATACTAGCCGAGCTTTCACTTTCACTTCTCCCCAAAGGCGCGTTGACAAACACCACACGTGACGCACTCGTCTCATTCGCTCTGGTTAAATAGCAAAAGTGAAGTGAATGGAAAGATGGCGAGGGCGGTGCCCCCGCGACCGGCTTTGGTTGATTGATAAAGAACACCGCGAGCGGGCATGTCGGAGAATAGCGCGGACACGCATAAAAACACACCGCGAGCGGGCATGTCGGAGTCGGAGAATAGCGTGGACACGCGCTACACACCGCGAGCGGGCATGTCGGAGAATAGCGCGGACACGCGCTTCACACTGCGAACGGGCCGCAGTTCTAGACTTAAGGAACAGGCTCCAGGGGTACCATTTAGCAAGCATAGGCTACGCTCAGCATCAGGGGTGTTTGTTGTTTGGACAAACCTTTCCCCACTGCTAAAAACAATCCTAAACGAAACACTGTAACTTCTCATTTTAACTTTTCTGAAACATTAACCAAGATGGCCTAGTATTGTTGTTGATTTGAGTCTGTGTTGTCTCGTTTTTTCACCGTAATTCTTAGTTAACATAATCTGACTGAGGAATCTTAGACAAGTAAATATTTTAACTGTGGTCAAATGTAAATTAACTTGTGCCTATTTAACTTTATTCAAAAAATTATTATTTAATTCTGCAATTTGCCTTCATTAGCGATTATCATCAATTTGATTACACAGATATTAATTAAACTAGACAGCTAGACAATGGCATCTCTGAATTCAATAATAAAATGCCTTTAACTGAAAATTGAATGTTTAATCTTATTATTATACATTACTGACACTCTATCCTCCAATTTGATACTGTTGAGTGCTTTTTTACAGTAAAAAGCAAAATAACAGTTTTGGCCTACTACAGTATGCTATATTTTAATCTTTGATTACAGTAGGTTATACAAATACAACGGGTCATGTTAGCCCTGGTCCAATTAAAAAATATTAACAGATAGAACTCAGGACATTTTTGTTCATGTAAAAGATACCTCATTGTCATGTTCTAGACTTGTTATATTTAGCTTTAAATAAAAAAAAATACCCCCTTAATATTGTGGCAGTTTTTTTCTCTGTGGTATCGAAAATGGTATCGAATATCGATATTTTTCAAGGTATCGTATCGAAGTTAGAAATTCTAGTATAGTGACAACACTAGGAGGGAGACAATGGAAGTTGTAAAACAGAACATTGCAAAGAGTCATGAGAAAGTACGGAAGCGAAAGAAAAAAGGGCAGGAGGACAACTCCAAAGGGAAGAAAAATCTGAAATTCAACGTAGATCACTTAATAAAGTATGTGTAGCCTGAGCCTCACATTCCAAAAAAATGGATCCCATCAACTGCTCTTCCAGTCAGTCCTCATCACCCTGCAACACTTCCACTTCCACCACCAGCCAACCCTCCTCACCCTGCAACAATGGTACAAACACGAATTAACCCAGGCCCACAAACTACTCCCTCTTGCTCCCCAGACACATTCCCTGTGTCAACATATTCTGAAGAACAAGGTAAAAAATTAAGTGGTTTGGTTATATTTCACTGTGCCATGGCTAAGAATTTTACTTTGTATTTATTGTGCTATTTTAGTGATGCATGATATATGGAAGGGCAAGAAACAGAAAGTGCTGTGGAGTAAAATGGGCCCCTACAAATTGTACACCAAGAACCTGATGGGTCTGGCACCAGGCAAATGGTTAGAAAGTGAGGTAGGGTTGCATTCTTTTTTGTTTTGGTTCCTTGATTTACCAATCCAATAGCCTTTATTTTTATTCTTTTTGTAAATAGGTTGTGAATGGATTTCTACACAATCTTAAAAACCGATTAAATGTGTCAGGAATGAAACGGGCATATTTAATCGATATATACCAGATGACTGCAATCTGGAATGGAAGCCAAAAGGGCTTGAAAAAGGTTTTTGCATATAAACACAAACTTCAAAGTGTTTTAGTATATTGTACAGTTTTTAAAACTTGCTATTGTATTGTTTGTAGCTTAATCCATCCTGTTATGATGTTCTTTTCGGGGCTGTTTGTGTCAACGAGAACCATTGGACGTTTATAGTAAGTAACTTTATAAACTGACACAGAAGTAGATGCATGAATAGATGGTAATGCAGACTTAAGATTAATTATCTAATGAGTTAATGTTTGTTTTAGGCAATGTTCCCAAAATTGTCAAAATCCGTATATATTGACCCTTTTGGTGCTAATGAATCCGCAATTTCAAAATGCAAGGATGCTACAAGGCAAGTATTGTATGCAAAGTTTCTTAAAACGTTGAAGTATCTGTTGTATTTTATGTATTGTGGCTTAATGATGAGTGCACTTGCACACACTTCTATTCAATAGATCTTTCCTTAGGACGAAAGGTCTGAACATTTCCAGGTGGGGATGCCACTCAGTTGTGCATCCTATCCAACAGGATTCCACATCATGTGGTGCATTTGTTTGCGAAGTAAGCTTTATGTACTTGTATGAATCTTTATTGATAAAACATAGGCTAATTAATGTATGGGATAACTGCTCACATCAGCTAGCAGAGCTGCTTCTTATGGAGGAAGAAATGACGTTTCCAAACGAGGAAGGCGTTATTTTACTGCGCCTGGAAATTGCAAAAAGGCTTTTAAGAGAAACTGGTGAGAAAGAGTCCTTTACATTTTTATAGCCTTGACTACCTTTATTTAGCTATAAAGTTTTCTGGGCATGACATGACTCCCTCTACATATTATAGATGACCTTTCACTGCTCTGTCGTTCGTGTGGAGAGCAGCATAGGCATGAAGGCCAAACCGTGCAATGGGTAAGAACAATTTATAAATATACATTGCAAAACACACACTTAACAACTAATTTATTCTAACGTTTGTTCTTCATTCCTTAGATTGAATGTACAGAATGTGGAAGGTGGTACCATTGGGACTGTGTGGGTAGACCTTCCACAGTTGGCAAATACAGCTGCCCTGCATGTAGTTAATTTGTCCTGCCTAATTTTTTTGTTATTGTTTCTTTAATATATGTTATGCATGTTTGTTTAACATTCCCCTGAATAAATGTTGTGGGTAACACTGGATCCTACCTGTATGTCATTAATTATACAATTATATTTGCTATATAATTATAAAAGCTTATCACTTTTAACCACTCTTAAGGAATATTAATGGAGTGTCCTGCTCCTGTATGCTTTAACTCATTACTCAGCATAAATAAATAACTTGACCACAAAAATGACTTGTTCTTTTAACCACAGTGCATTGCTACTCAATTTAAATTAAGCCACAAACCAGGCATCATAAAAATAATCTGCGCACACACACCCACTGCAAAGACACAATGTAAATACTTTATTTAATGTTGCTACTTACAATTGTCATTTAGATACGAATTCCATTGAAACGAATGAAACAAAATGATGTGGGCGTGGTCTGTGTCGCGAAATTGAAATAACAAAACAAAAACATAACTTCCCTTAAACAGCGTCTGAAACATACAGCGGAGCAGCGACAGAGGAAACATCAGAGCCCTGATATGATACACACATTCATTTACCAATAATATGGAAAGCTTTCTGCTCAGTGGAAAATTGATGAATCTGTAGCCGTGTAACATCTGCTGGAAATCCAGGTAAAACTATCAGCGTGCACCTGCGCATCCCCAGTTGATCCGTAACACCATCATTTGGAGGTAGGCTAATAATAACAATACACACATAGTGTGTGTGTGTGTGTGTGTGTGTGTGTGTGATAATCTGATGCTGATACTAATGACAATAAATAAATAAATGTGAGTGAGTGTTATAATTTGATGCTGATACTAATGACAATAAATAAATAAATGTCTAAAGATGATGATTGATAATAATAGTTGATTATGGATAGCAACAATACAAAATAAATAGGATGTAATAGACAATGCTAGCTTATGATGGATGATGATAATTGTGATGTCTGATGACTGATAATACATAAAACATACATAAATAGAAATGAAGATGATTGCTCATGATAGAATAATAATAGAGTAACAGTAATAATTATGATGTCTGATGATTACTGATAAAGTGTAATTATACAAACACATAAAATCGAAAGCTCATGATAATAATAATAACAACAACAACAATAATGTGTCATTCACTATCCAACTTGCTATGTGCATTTTCAGGTATCTCCACTTGCAAGACAACAGCAAAGATGTGAACCGTTCTGACAAGCTCTGGAAAGTCAGATGGTACCTTGACTACCTGAAAGATCGATTCCAGGAACTGTACGAAGTGGATGGCTTTGTCAGCGTGGATGAAAGTATGGTGAAATTCAAGGGGAGACTCGCTTTCCGGCAATATCTTCCTCTCAAACCCACCAAATGGGGCATCAAGGTGTGGGGTATGGCTGAAAGCTCCACCGAGTATGTATCAAACTTCTAGGTCTACACCGGACATGAGGGGGGGAGTAGCGTACCATACATTGGGTCCCATCTCTCCATTTTTATGGATAACTTTTATTCCGGGGTGCCGCTTTTTGAAGATCTGAAGGCTCATGGTCTGTATGCGTGTGGCACCGTTCGATCAAACAGAAAGGGAATCCCCCCAAAACCGCCTGCCATGGATAAGCATCAGTACCAAGTGTCTCAGAAGGATGACCTGACCTTCTGTGCTTGGCGAGATACAAAGGTCGTTCAGGTACTGTCAAATTACCACGAGCCCATGGCAGAAGGGACTGTCAGGAGAAGACAGGGAGACATCCAGACAGAGGTCACAGTGCCAGCGTGCCTTTCTGACTATCAGAAGCACATGAAGGGGGTCGATCTACTGGATCAGATGACAAGCTACTATCAGTTTCAGCATCGGCCCAAGAAATAGTGGCGGAGGCTCTTTTTCTTTTTCCTGTCGGTCAGCTGCTACAATTCTTACATTGCTGCAAGAAGTGCTGGAGCCTACAAGGGTGGCTACAAAGAGTGGCAGGAAGAACTTGCACAGGAACTTGTCACCCCTGTGACAGCAAAGAGTGCTCCTCAGTGCGCCGCAGCACCTGTGGCAGCCTCAGCCGAGCACGACTGTCAAAAAATCTTTGACAAGAGAAAGATCTGCAGGGAATGTTCACTGTCGAAGAGTGAGGCCCGTCCTGGTGCTACAGTGTATGGCTGCAGACAGTGCAATGTGCCACTGCACATTCAGTGCTTCGGAAAGCATTGCCGCAGCAGTCGACAGTGAATGATGAGTTGAGTTGAATGTATGAGTTGAGACTGTACTGTTCTGTTGATCTGTACACCAAGTTATGATTATGGTTTCTTAGTGCTATGGTTTCTCTTGTCACTTTGGTACCTCAAAAGTATGAAATAATTAAATAAAAACGGATCTGTACTGATTTTCAAAATATTCTTGATGTTTTTGTTGTGTATAGATTTTTTTTTTTAAATGCAGTTGAAGATTATGGCCAGGCAAGTCAGTGAAGTTGAAAGCCAAAGTAGTAAGCTCTCAAATGCTTTTTATTCCATGTTTTTATCTGCTATAGAGCCTGAGAAATTACGATTTTAGTAGGCTTTGACAAATTTTGACAAATATTTCTGGAAACCCTTAGCGGGGAGGGGGTTTACAGAAAAGTACTTAGGCATAAAAAGGCCTTTTTTAACAGGTGTTTTAGGCCTAAATGGGTTAATCAAAATCAATTGACACAATGGTAAAAGGTCAGAAGACCGAAGTTTCACGTGGCACATTCAGATATTTATTTCTTGAATTACCGCTGGGTGTGAATTGTAGGCTACTAAAAAAAAGTTGCCTAATCTTCTCTGAAAAGCGTTCCCCACATTCAGCTGACATAGCTAAACCACACTTTCTGTAAACGAAAAAAAACTATCCTAAAAAACGATTTGTTGACAAATTTTGTGCGATGTCCTAATTGCCGGGATAATCACACAGCGCGTACACGTCTGATTCGCGAACTAATGACTCATTTGAACCGATTCACTTTAATGAATGGTTAAAACAACTGATCTTTCCAACACTGAACTCAATCGGTATAACAAATCGGTAACACTTTACAATATGGTTCCATTTATTAAACTCTAGCCAACTACATTAATTAACATTAACTATTAACAAACTGCACTTCTACAGCATTAATTAATATTTTTTTAATGTTAATTTCACCATTACTAGTAGTAGCCTATTTTTGAAATCAAAAGTTGTATTTGTTAACATTAGTTAATGCACTGTGTGTGAAGTAACATGAACAGACAATTCATGTATGTAAACTAAATAGTATTTTCAGGTTATTTATATTATAATGTGTGGAAAATAATTTAGTTTAGACTGGAGTGAGGTGAAACCAGAAAAAAAAGTGCAAAGCAAGTTATTGTTATCCAGCAGCTAATTTTATTCAATTGTACAGTATATGGTATAAAATTAGACTATTGGTTAAAATAACCTTTTTAATGCTTCTTTTTTATTCAACTTTTTGATATTGATATGATTATATACCACAATAATTATCAGGTCTAGCAAAGAAGGATTTTATCTTAAAGCTATGAAATCAAGTGGTAAATTCACAGCTTTAAAAAAGAAAAAAAAAGAGGGCAAGTAAAGGATGACAGTGTCTGTCAGCCACCACCGAAGACCAATTTTGACCCAGGAAAAACCCTGGACACACTATGGGGAAATGCAAGTTTTCAGACTACTTTACTAGACTACATATTACTTTACTTTTCACTTTACGCCGCTACAGTTGCAACTTGAATTCGTGTTTGTATAAAAAAAAATTGTGAAGGTATTAAAAAAGGTATTAAATTCAACTTAAGAATTTCTGTATATACCAGGCTGCAAATTAAACAGCGCGTTAATTGCCGTCTCTGCGCATCTCCGTCTCTCAGCAACCAAACCAGCTCAAATAGCCTATAACCAACTAAGATTCATATACATGAATTACTACTTGATGTCTTTTTAAATGTTTTAAACTTTGTATGATGTGATAAGCTATATGATTTCTTTGTCTCATTCTCTCCTGAAGCTGATCCTCGTGTGCAGTGGTGTAGTGCACCACTTTTTATTCAGTCGGCATTGCGTATACGGTATACCCACTTTTAAATCCCCTCCACTGATCTATATAGAATGACTGGATAGCTCATGACGTCATAAACAGTGAAGCCACCGCGCCGCCATATTGGTATTCCCTAGTGAGCTCAGGCGTTCTATTGAATCAATAGGATTTTTTATGATTTGACTGAGAAAACATTGCCTAAAGATACACCGTTTTTAAATCTAAAGTCTGACTGTACATTCGTACTACGCAAACATCCTAAGCATTTAAATGGGTATTTATTTATAGTTGGAATTTTTTCCTGCTTAATAAAATTTGCTTTTAAAAGCTGGGGAGAGGAGCTTGGAGAGTGTCTGTCTAGGCTAACTGCAGGTGGCAGTAATGAAAGTGTTTTATTTTGTTATTTGTCGTTTGAAAGGAAAATAAGAAGCTTACCTCCTTGTTAAAATACACGTTTAAAATATAATATTTAATTTTTAAGTGTCCAGTGTTCGTTATTCACTTATGGGACTTCCATGTTGCTTAAGATCAGTAGTATAGCTAGTTAAAACCCCAAAACGTTAACTAAAACGGCAATTTATTTGCAAAAGTAACAAATGAATCGCCGTAACAACGAATTATTTAGATCAGTGGACACTGGACAGGGCGCATATGAACGAGCAGAGACAGAGCCCCGCGCGCACTCTCACCGTCTTAAAACAACACGAGCGCTGTATGCTCTCCCTCCCTCGCGCATATATCAATATACGATAGTAAAAAGTAGGAAGACCGGTTGTGTTTTATAGATCAGTAGTTTGTTCAAATAAAGTGTTTGATTAGTTAGCAAGTACATGTTCAGGAAAGGCATAATACAAATAGTATGGGTTAATGTAACGTTAACGGCAAACGGACTCTGCACGAAGCTCTTTTGAAGCTGTCAGATGGTGTTTTTATTGGACACTTACCGTAATTGTGATTACTGCTGCTCCGAGGTTTCTTATGGACTACTGTTAACTGTTTTATCGTTTTTGTTTTTTTGAAGAAGCATTACTCTTGCCTCGGAGAAAACAACACGGGAATAGCGACAATTGTGCATATAAATTACTACTTATAGGGCTGGTATTACAACCTGTCGGCAATTTTCTACATCCTTTTGTGAAAGTCGTTTTACACTTGTATGCTGCAAAGCGGTTCATCTTAAAAGTGCCGTCGGAACTACCAATCTCTGTATAATGGCCGTAGGAGCCTCTGCTGGTAGGGAATCGTAAGATGGCCGCTCGAACACTTCCGGTGGCTTCACTGCCTGGTGTCAGTTTAAAACGTCATGACCTATCCAGTCATTATATAGATCAGTGATCCCCTCTGATGCGCACCATTTAGTATAATGAATAATTCCCTAATATTAACTCTAATTCGGTGCTGCAATGATTCGCCCATCGCGACGATAACTGACCTTCTCATCTAAGCTGCTTCAGCACTCAAACACCCGCTCGTCAATGTCAAAATGTTTGAGACCATTCAAAGCAAGCAGGATTTTTGCTCACAGAAGAGCGAGCCGAGCGCGAATCTCAACGCGACGCTTCATTTCAGTTAACGATCATACAGTGCGAGATAAGATGCAAGTAGCTAAACAGCTGTTTTTCGATAGAAGTTTTAAATGACCGACAGAAATAATCAGTTTGATCAAAGACAGTGGAAATTTAACAATTTAACAACCGAATCTATGTCAAGAGGGTCTCCAACACGTCGCTCGCGAGCTACCAGTAGCTTGTGGCCTGATTGGCCAAGGGGCCGTTCACATATTGCGTCTTTTGTGCGCTAGAGTTCGTTATTTCAAATGTAGGCGCACGGGAAGCGCGCTCAAAAATTATTAAAAACCTTTTTTGTCAACTTTATTTGAACGAGTACATGTTAGTAGATAACATAAAAGACACTCCTTTAAAATCTGGCCATCATCTTTAATGTTATTATTTAAACAAAAAGTGCATATTGATGCTAATTTTGTGTTATTCGCTGGTTTTCGACATAAAACCTGGTGAATTGATTTCATTGTGTAGTAGGCTATTAGTACTTTTTGAACAAGATTCTGTGATAACCGTGAAAATTCGGGTCACTATAATCATGAAAAAATGTTTTCATGCCATATCATCTCTAGTTATGATCAACTTATCAGGGCCGTCTGAAAGGGGGCGCTCAAAGGGGGTCTCGCCCAGGGTGTAATTCAATGTAGAACCGCCACTGCATCAATTATAATGGACTACTGCAGGGTGGGCAACCCCTGAACATTCTATTAGTACTTTTTGAACAAGATTCTGTGATGACCGTGATAATTTTGGTCACTATAATCATGAAAAAATGAGTTGCCTATTAGATTTAAAATCTCATTTTGAATTTCAGCACTGGTATAATTGTTGTTGGGCTTTCTTAGCCAAACTTACGGCACATCGTCATCCTCTGTTCTCAGTTGCAGAAGTTGCCTTAGATTCCCTTCATCATTACCATGGCCACGAAGAGCTAGACCTTGACGGGCAAGAAAACGTATTGACTTCATTATTTTGACCAGGCATGATCTAGCCTCTCTCTGCTGCTGCTCCTTCACTGTGGATAGCTGTGTTTTAATGCTTCTTTTTTGGTGGGTGTATGTTGTTATCGCCACTTTATGAGCTTGACTCAGCTGGTGAGTTGAAAATTTGTCAATGGCTCTTTTCCAATTTCGAAACCCAGTTGAGACAAAAGCTGGATCCATATTTTTGGCAAGAGTGGTGCTCTGTTGTTTGAAGGCTTGCATGTAATAAAAACAAGAAACACTTCAGTAACACTACACTAGAGAAAAATATATTGATTATCACATGTTACTTCAAATGTTTACAATCAATATGACTGGAGTAAAAAAAAAAAAAAAAAAAAAACGTCGCGCGACTGACTCAAACTCACAGTGCATGCAGAGAACATTTAAATTAAATTAATTATACCAATTGACTAGTCTTATTGAACCAAATTCAGAAATGCGTTACATAAAGTACTTAATAAAATTATGCCTCAACACATGACAAGCTTGCAGCCTTTACTTGCACAGTTTTACACACAGAACTAGGTGCTACATGCAAATGCTTTTTATTCTTTAACTCTGAACTCAGTCACTGTTCAGTACAGTTTTACTGTACTTATTTTTTTTAAAAATCAAAGGCAACAATATAACAAAATGTTATGGTGCACACATTATATATGATGAATGTCCTTAGACCATTCCAAAACCAGTATCAACACTCAAAATAGCAGCATGGACTTCTCTTTCAAAGAGTTTAAGCAGGTTGAAGCAGGTGGAAGACTTTGGGAAGCGGCTGTCCACCACTTCAACATCCATCTGTTTGGGAAGCACATTCCAGCCCACCCAGAACTGCACAAGTTTTCCAAGTTTGTTTGGAGAGGCTACCACAGGAGAGAAAAAAATTGCATTTTGGGAACGAGTTAAGCCGTTCAACCGGGAGGCCTCTCACGGCATCCAACAGGAACTTGGATGCTCGCGGCATCGGATGGGTAAGCCTCGCCAGTGGTTGAACGGGGGGCGTCCGGTGTACTCAGTCGCGAGGGCTCGACCGGCGCTTCGAAGGGGGCTGGGACACGGGAATAGAGCCCTCGCGGCCTGACGAACGGGGAGCCCGCACGGCGACATGAGCGCGGCCGTCCGACGACGACTAAGACAGGCAGGCTCTCACTGCAATACGAACGGGAGGGCTCGACCAGCGCTTCAGAAGGGGGACTGAGTCCGGCCCACGAACGGGGAGCCATCACTGCATGCGAACGGGGGAGCCTGCAATTGTTTGTAAAAGTATACTGTATTGTAAAACTTATTGTAGCGGGCGTAAGTAGGCGAGCCAAAAATGGTTTTGGAAGGTGGTTGGAGAGTGACAATGAATGGAGAAGGTGAAGGAAATTAACGATTTAAAGTTAGGGCTTTGATTTTCCAAGTGTTTGAATTTGTTGTTGGGAAATACCTTTTTGTGCGGCTGTGGTTGCTGCTCCAATACGAAAGGAATTACTTGAAAATTGATTTGCTGCTATACCGGACTGGGTGAGAACTGCTTTGAGATGTTTTTTGGAACCAAAATCTTGTGGCTGGATGATTGGAGTTGTCTGCGAAGAGGGGATCGAGTGGGGATTTGAACATGGATTGTTTATACTGCAGGTAGTTTAAAAGAGAATGGTACAGTTGGCAAATTGAAAATGTAAACGAAGTGACCCTTTTTAGCGCGATCAGTTTTACTTTGTTTAATGAAGAAAGATATAGTTTCGTTATCTACTATCTGTAAATCTGAGAAGTGTCCAGGAGGGATTTTAGCGGATGATTTATGAGGGACTGGGGTTGGAATTGGATCCGCTTCTGGCGCCAGCATCCTGAATTTCTGGAAAGAGAAACGGTAGAGAGAGTCAGTGATTTGATTTTGTGCGTCTGGAACGTGTTTGGCAGTTCTTATAAACTGATTACAAGCGGAGGTCCAGATAAGGCGTCTGAGGAGTGGCAATTAATGCAGGTGAGCGAGAACGACTTTTGTTAATGCAGTGCACAGTTGTTTCGTTGTCGCAATGGACCATAATGCTTTTAGTTGACCACTCTTTCCCCCATAGGGAAGCTGCGATGACGATCGGATAGAGCTCGAAAAGGGAAGAGCAGCCTGAGGACTGAGGTGTGTCTATTCTAGACAATTGATATATTAATACTGAATTATAATTTGTTATGATTGATTATTAATAGACACAATTTATCTATTTTTGCCTACCTGTATGGATCATTGATTATAAATCCCTTGTATTTAATTGTCCATATAGACGCATGGGCACGTGTTCCCTTTATGGGAAAATTTCATCATATTCATGATCAGTTATTTAAATTATAATTCCTTTATTTGAGCTAGAATCGTTACGCAGCACGGACATAACCGATGTGTTTATGTGAATACGCGGCAAGACGAACGTTGTGACAATGTTTTCGTGTGTATTTGACCGTAAGCGCAACAAGCCATGAAAAAGAGGCAGCTTTATGTGGACACACGGTGAATGATATCAGGCGCAACCACCGCAATTCAACGAAATTCATTTCGGCCGTATTGTTTCGTGATATAAGTCTTTCGTCCGAAAATTTTCGGTGGCCGAATATTCGGTCCATCCCTACTAAAATCGGTATTGGTAGGTCAAACTCGGCCTAGAAAATTGTAATCGGTGCATCTCGAATATATATATACACACACACACACCAATGTGTGTGTGTTTATATATATATATAACAGAGATGCACCGATTACAATTTGTGTGTGACTTTTTTCTATTCAAACAGATCAACAGCAGACCTGGAGTCATTCCAGAACCATATGTGACCCGTCACAGAAAGTAGGGACACAAGTCGGCAGCACAACTTTTGAGCAAAATGAGAAAGAAGCGTTTTTTTTCAAAACTGGTGATTTTTGCTTTTTTGCAGAATCTGTTAGTTTAGATCCTGAAGAAGCCTCTCCATGTTTTAGATATCAATATTGGTATATTTAAAATCGTACATTTTTAGGTTGAAATCGGCTTGTTTTGTGAGATTATAGCTCGCAGTAGGGGCGTGTCATTGTCTGTGTGTATTTCCATACTGGATAAGCCGGCTTTTGTTTCTTTTGTTATTGCCCCCGCCCTCCAAGGGCACAGCGTGGTAGGACTGGGCGATATAATATCGATATAAAAATATATATTGATATATTTTTTTAATGGGATATGGAATTAGACCATATTGCATCGATATAGTTCAAAGTTGCGCTGTGATCCTTGCTGCAAGCTGTTGCGTGCTTTTGTAGCAGTTTGCGTCTCAACAGCCCAGTGTACAACGCGACAAATACTCACATTAAATGTTTACGCAGAGGAACAGGACACTGCAGTTCTCAAAAGTTCATTATTTGCATGTGCTTTAAAGCCTTGCCGGTTAAACATGTCATTCGCTGCTGAAGCGCTGTTCTAATGCGCTTTTCTGCGCAAACAGCCGACGCGCACATGCACTAAAAGCCTGTCTAACAGCGCCTGGATACTGGACTAAGTTATCTTTCAAGTCTTTTTGAGCTAATACTGTCAAATACACTAAAGGTTTACATAAAGAAAGTTGGTTATGTCTAAACTGAAAGCAAACCGAGAAAATTTTGAGAAATCTGCGTGTCATATTATGCGTACATATTAGACGCGTTGCTTTCAGGTCTTAAAGAGACAGTAGCCCTAATAGGAAACATGCAGCCGCTTGTTCTTAAAGGGATTGTTCACCCAAAAATAAACATTTTGTCATTCTTTACTCACTCTAATGTTGTTCCAAACCTGTATTTATTTATTTATTGTGCTGAACACAAAAGAAGATATTTGGAAGAATGTGGGTAACCAGACAGTTGCTGGCCCCCATTGACTTCCATAGGAAATACATATAGAAGTCACTGGGGAACATCAACTGTTTGGTTACCCACATTCTTCCAAATAACTTCAACAGAAGAAAGAAACATATTCAGGTTTAAGGCGAGACACGGCAGGCAAAAACATCGTTTTTTTTTTCACTGGTCAATTTTGATATTTTGGGCTATTTGTCTTCAATAACATGTCTTCTTTCAGATTTGTGGTGAAAAAAAGTCCAAAATACACATTTAGGTCTTTATTTTACTACACTTTGTCTATTTGCGTCTGTAGATTTCTCTGAAATTCAACAAACGTTGGCGTTCTAAATCAACGCGCTGCTCCGCGATCTCTGTCTGCTTCCTTTTAATCACGCACATCTGGAAAGCTCTTTCTCTTCTGTACAATGCTGTCGGATCCAAATATGGTCATTTCCTTTTAATCAGCAACCAATCGTGAAAGTAAAATGGGCATTTAACCCTAAAAGCGAAATCTCATTGGCTGATGTCAATTTCTGGCAACCTGATTCGTTCAGATGCATCACGTGACGCACTCTGGCATTTAGATGTGTGTTTTTGACTGTTTTTCTGCTCAGTTAAAGGCCATAAATGCTGTGTTTATAAGTTTTGGTGTGATTTAGGTGGTTTCTATTGTTGTTGCTAATGATTTGATAAGATATTGTGTCAGTAAACAGTTGTTTCCACTAAAAAAGTATGATTTTTTACATTACAAATCTTTAAATGCCTTTTTCTCAAAATGACTTCTCTCATACTCCAAGTCCGAAATCTCCTCGTCAGTAGCACCTATACACACCAAACTTTCCAGTCTTGTACCTAGTTATATTATGAAGACAATTACAGAGGGATTTGTAAATATATTATTCCTAGCCTGATTTATATAACATTTTATTCCAAAAAACATGGCGAAAATACATTTTTTAAGGCTATTCAATTCAATTCAATTCAAGTTTATTTGTATAGCGCTTTTCACAATACATATTGTTTCAAAGCAGCTTTACAGAAAATGCATTTCAAAAATATACATACAAAAATACAGTTAGTTAATCATAAAATTTAGGGCATAACATATCGCCGGCGTTGTTTTAAAAAAGATTTCGTTTTTTAAAATATAGGCAAATTAGCACATATTTAATTAGATAATGCCTAATTTGCATATTTAAACATTAAATTACAGAAAACTTGTAATACATCTTTTTCTCATCTTAATGTAGGTAATCAACTGGGAAGGTTTCATGGTGATTTCTGCTAGTTAAAAATATTACCCTATTCACCTGTAGTGTCTCGCCTTAAAACAACTTGAGAGAGTAAATGATGACAATGAACTAAACATTTGGGGAGAACTATCCATTTCATTTAATGTTAATAAAACAACATGTGCTTTACAGCTTTACAGGGGGTATGGCTTATCTAAATGAGATGTAAATGAGCCCTATTGTCACTCCCAGCAGCAGAGAGGTGAGAACTGCTCAATCTTTAGAGGCAGATTTCTCCACTTTGAATTTTTTTGAGTGCCTACCTTCAAATGGCCACAACTTCTCCAAATATTATCAGATTTACATGTGTTACACATCGTTGGAAAGCTTGGAGACTACACTTTCAGAATCTCTGAATAACTCAAAATGCTCCAGAACCGACTTGTGTCCCTACTTTCCGTGACCGGTCACAAATGTTTTAATATAGGTTTTGATATAGGTTTTTAATATATGTGACATATAAAATTGGCTGTTTTCCTATATTATATGTACATATATGTACACATATATGCACATATATATGTGCATACATGTACCTATATAGGTACATATATGCACGCATATGTGTGCATATATGCACCTATATGTTCACCTATATATGCACCTATATGTTTACCTATTAGTAAAATTATTCAAATCCATAGCTACTAGGCAACATAAATAAAAGCCCAAAATGTAGAAATTTACATTATTTAATTACTTTAGAACAATCAAATAGTACAAGAACAAAAATAAGAAAGAAAAAAATATATATCTTGTTGATCTCAGCTCCGTGAGCTTCGAATTGATAGATGTGCCTATCTGCCCTCGTCTGGCTGCTGGCCACTTCTTCAATGTAGCATCTAGAGAAGACAAAAATAATATATATATGGTTTGACCCATTTGAGATGCAGCCAAAATCTGAATTTAAAATGGACTGAATGATAAAGCTCTCTACGAACTTGACGAGCGATGCCGCGCTGACGGACCATAGACTGTAAAAAAGAGTGACTGACACATGTATGCACATAATCACGGTCACACACACACACACACACTCTCAGAGTAATATTGTAAGTTACTGCATAATACATTTTTAACTAGCAGAATAGCTGTACAGAATCATGATACACAGTCTCACTTGTAGCTATGTCTTTTAACTATTATAATATTTTGAAGGGCAAAAACAGGACCTTTTTAATTGTCATTCTGATTTTAATCATCAACTGTCACTTTAGCGCGAGACCCTGTGCAGACTTGGTACTGTGAGTGGCATATAGCATTAGCTCCCAAGCCTGAGCTAACTCCATAACGTCGAGCTAGGTGGGCGTGGTTTCAGATAGCCAGGCTCCTCAGCTCCGCCTCTTTGCCCATATTCTGTTATCCGGGAGTGATGAGCGATGACCGGCTCCGCCCACTTTAGGCTTAAAAAATGCTATTCAGAAACCTACGTGTGACATCACGGACACTTTGTCCATATTTTTTTTACAGTCTATGGACAGGACTAACGTTACTGATCACAGCAGAAATTAAAGTGAGAGCGAGCACTTAATGACAGCTCGAGCTCATCGAGTCGTTTTACAGATATACAGTTTACCAGTTTATAAAGCATCCACTCAAAAGGTGTGTATATATTTGTTTACTGTTAGTTGTAACAAGTGTTTTGTGTACTTCGCTGTGTAACGTTATGTTACATGATAATGAAAGGGATAGAGAGAGAGTTTATGGATAAGACTTAGGCCCCGTTTACACGATGGGAAAACGCAGACCCAGATAGCACACACACGTCGGGCAGACATCTGTGTGACGTCGTCGTTATCATCTGGAAGACATAATTCTAAGGGCGTTTGCTCATCTGGAATACGTCGCATAGACGTCATTTTCAGATGTTCAAATGACATCCATTGGACATATTAGAGACGTTAACAATTAGAATATTATGTCTGTTAGACATCTGATTTATGTAGCATAGATGTCGTTTTTAATTAGACATTTTAGACGTTCCCTCACATTTATTGATAAAAACTACAGCTGAATTATGTAGGCTATGTCCCCATCCACATGATATAACTAAACCCAAGTATTTTACACTCAGAATGAAAGCACACAACAGTTATCTGTGATTTGAATATTTTTATTAGTGTATGAAAATAACCTTTCATTTCTTCTTATTATTTAAAAATTCTCGAACAAACGATGTATAAAAAAAAAAGAACACAATGGGTTTAAGAGGGCATTCTCCCGGGAGCCAAGCGGAGATAATCCTTCACGTGCTTTTCAGCCTCTGCTTCTGTTGGTGACGGAAGTACAGGATTCTTCATCGCTGCTCCTATGTGTTCAAAAATGTAAAACAAAATAAATTTAACAAATAAAACTTTTTTTTTTACTTACTACAGTTAATCAGCAAAATAGATTTTATTGTGGAATAGGCTATCAAATTGTCTTAACTGCGTCTGCATGCTTCAAGTGATTCTCAATTGTAGCGGGCATGGGGTGCAATATATGATTTAATATGAATGGCGTGCATCAAAATCTTTTGTTTATTTGTGATAATCTGAGAACTTTATTATTATTGTCTAACCTGTATTATGACTGATATTTATAAATCACCTCTCTGGTTCCAGAGATGGTTCTTATCATTCAGCACTGCGCGAAAATGATAATTTCCAGGTTCTAATTTGGCCCTAGAAAACCAGTAAAATCGATTTTTTCCATATTCATTTGTGAATATTTAAAAATGTTTAATAAAGGGGCAAAAAGTCATAAACAAAAAATCTGAAAATACGTCAATATTTATTTATTTTTTGCGCAGCAGTCGGTGTGTTGGCACAGTTCTAATTCAAATTTGGGCGTTCAGCGTTTTAAAAATACAACAGCCGTTCATTTTTCGTGTTTCAATTACGGGTTAAAAAAGGAAAAACGAATGGACGCAAAAGTAGCCTATATTCGGACCCCGCACAAACCCTTGGATATGCATCAATAAAACCCTGTATTCAGGGATGTATTGGAGGCTAAACGCAGGTAAACGCCGTTTGCGCACCTCCCAAAATTCTGAAATGGCGTTTACCCACCTCCAAAGTGGGTTTATCCACCTCTAAATTGCGTTTATCCACCTCTAAATAGCCTATAGTTCCTAAGCCATTTTAAATGTAATTTTAGGTTCATATTGTTCATTATTAGTTTCATAGGTTGTTAAATCTAAGACAAAGTCTTTCATATTGCGCTGCATTAGCCGCGTTTCCATTACCCTTCAAATTGCGCAAATTGAGAATTGAAAATACGCACAATGGAAACACGTAAATTTCGCAAAAACTCTCGTTTATCGCAAAAAAGTTTTTATGCTCAAATGAGGAGCTTTTTCAGGCAATTCGGAAAAAGAAATATTTCGCAAAACTGCAATGGAAACAGGTTTTGCGCATTTACAGTCGCCTGTCGACGTAGCTGATGCGGTGTGTTCGGACAGAATACGAGACAGTTCTGAGATTATCACAAATAAACACAAGATTTTGACGCATATCCAAGGGTTTGTGGAGCGGAGTGTGGAACGGGCACTGCATGGCACGGAGGCGCGGGCGCGAACACTTTTCCTATCCCATCATCAGTGAAACAATACTCTATCATTTCTGGTCATACAGAAAATAATAATACATTAGGCTATTCGTAACTACTTTTATTTGTGTAAACTCACAATAGCAAGAAAACGTTGTGCTTTTGTAAAATAATATAAAACAATCAGGCGCGCATGATCTTCGTGAACTGGAGCGCGAGAACTGAAACAAAATAGCCTAGCTTGAAATAAAACGAACAAATTCAAATCGAAAGCTAATACATTCTGTTTAATTAATCCGTATGAAAGGTGCTTTTCTCTCTAAAGGCGCATGACGTCACGCCCAGTCTAAAATTCTGGCCCGAATCCCTCTTATTTATTTTACTTTACAGGATTATAGAGACAATCTCAGTGATCAGAGAAGGGCTCATTCAGCCCATCAGGCAATTGTTTAAGCATGTATCGGTTAGAAAACGGGTATTTTTAACATGAAAAGTTGCTTAACCCTCTACCGCATGGTGTTGCCATATGGCAACGTACTCTTTCTGTTCATTTCCTTGCCACTGTCTCTTTAAGAAAACATTCTCGTGTTTTTTGTTGGAATGAGAAGACCTTAGTTTAGCCAATGATGTGGTTTGGTTAAGTCACATGACATGCAGGTTTTTTTTCTGGCGCGATTTCTGACAGACTGCGTCTCTTGTCGGTAGTTTCTGAAAGCAAATGTAAACGTCATTCAGAAACAAGGACCAGCCCATATCACAAACACACAAAAAACGGAAACTTCACCTCAGGTAAGTTATGATGACATATTCACCACTCAAAAAAGTTTTTATGAAATTAGTTTTTGGTAAATCGATCAAATGTCTGTGTTGCCAAGCGGCAACACTGTGCGATAGTGGAATGACATTATTGCAATAGTTTAGCTAGCTAGAAAGGTCAGCTGCAATCTGTTAAGCTGTAACAATAACAATATTAATGCCAGTGATATAATGTTTATTAGTCATATGTTAAGGACTGCCTAGGCATTTGTATTATGGAAAAAAAAATCGAATTTAAATGGCATTTTTACTTTTGATTAGATACAGTATGAATACAGATAGGCCTATATCAGTGAGCACTGCCATATTCTATGGCAAGGTAACGAAGAGAAGGGCAGAACTGGCTCTTCCTGCAGATGAAAGTGAGGATGAGATAGGATTTAGTGACCATGAGGATGATGTGGATTGGACAGTAGATGGGAGCAGTGATGGAGACAGTTCAGGTAAGTTAGCTCAGAAGCAGACAAGACAGGTATTAGTCTAGCAAACAGTGTTAGCTAGATTATTCTGATGCATCTGGATACGTTAGACTTGTTATTTATTAATTATAATATGTATTGGACCTACTGTATTTTGTCTGTCAACACAAACACTGTATTGTTTTGAATACTTTTTAATCCTTTCAGCAGATGAAGAGCTGCAGTTTGAAACTGAAGAGGGAATTGTGCCAGCAACAGAAGAGAGAGGTACATAAATGCTATCTATTGTTATAGAGAACTGTGTGTGTGTGTGTGTGTGTGTGTGTGTGTGTGTGTGTGTGTGTGTTCGTTCGTGTGTTCATGTTTTTTCTATCCTGGTGGGGGACTTCAACCTGAATGCACACAGACTCATGGGGACTCGTGTCACCGTGGAGACCTAAATTGAGGAAACAAGCTTATAAATCATACAGGATGAGTTTTTTTTGAAAATGTAAAAATGCAGAAAGTTTTGTGTGATGGGTAATATACAGTTTGTAGTGTATAAAAACCATTACATCTATGGAGAGTCCCCACAAAGATAGTGAACCGTGTGTGTGTGTGTGTGTGTGTGTGTGTGTGTGTGTGTGTGTGTGTGATGGATAGGTTTAGGGCTAGGGTTAGTGTAAGAGGAGAGAATATACAGTATATACAGAATATACAGTTTGTACAGTATAAAAACTATTACGAGTCCCCACAAAGAAAGTGAACCAGACATGTGTGTGTGTGTGTGCGTGTGTTGGTTTGTACTTGTGCAGAAAGTGACAAAGAGACAGAGTTATGGGTCAGGTCAAAGAATAGGTCCAGAAATCGAATCATCCGTAGCTTCCTACATGTTTTTCACATAACATTAATGCATGTTTATGTTTCATTAGATCAAGAAGAGGTTAGAGCTGCCCTGTGCCCACCATTCCAAAAGGCGAAGAACCTGAAATGGAGGAAAAAGAGGAGCACTGCTGCCATTCCAGGATGGAAGGGCAGCCTCCCTCATGCTGACCATGTTAAGGAGCCCATTGAATACTTCAGGGGTCTTCTGAGCAGAAACACAATTGAAAATATGATGTTCCAGAGCAATCTCTATGCCATCCAGTGTGACCCAACCACGCCCTTGAATGTCACTTTTGAGGAGATAGAGCAGTTCATGGGGATATGCCTTCACATGTCTGTACATGGCCTGCCACATACCCGAATGTTTTGGGGCACAAAGACAAGAGTGGATTGTGTGGCTGACACAATGTCAATGAAAAGATGGGAGGCTATCAAACGCTTTCTACACTTTGCCAACAATGACGAACAGGTGCCTGCTGGACAGCCTGGCTATGACAAGCTGTTCAAAGTGAGGCCACTCCTAACAGCTTTACAGGAGAGTTTTAATCACATCCCAATGGATGAGCACCTATGTGTTGATGAGCAGATTGTACCATTCAAAGGTAAAAGCCAGCTGAAGCAGTACATTCCAATGAAGCCGAAGCGTTGGGGCTACAAGATCTTTGTGCTGTGTGATCGGAATGGCATCGCCTACAATTTTGATTTCTACACTGGTCCAATCACTTCAGTGGAGGGTTTTCCAGACCTTGGTGCCAGCGGAAATATTGTTTTGAAGTTGGCCTCGATTGTGGTGCAGTATATGTCCCACAAAATGTTTTATGACAACTGGTTTTGTGGTGTTGATCTTCAGTTGCAGCTTGAGAAAGTAGGGATCCACAGTGTGGGAACTGTAAGACAAAATCGTCTGGCTGGATGCACCTTCACAGAGGACAAGGTTATGAAGACCTACAGACGTGGAACATATGAAGAAAAAGAGACCACACATGACGGTACAGCACTAACAGCAGTGAAATGGTTCGACAACCGCCCAGTTACCCTCCTAAGCACATTTGCAGCAGCCACTCCAACCTCAAATGTGGAGCGGTGGGACAAGAAGAGGAAGGAGGTCATTACAGTGACGCGTCCAAACATCATTCAACTCTACAACAAAAGCATGGGTGGGGTGGATCTCATGGATTCTCTCATTGCTCTTTACCGCACCAAAATCCGCTCAAAGAAGTGGTACCACCGCATTGTGTTCCATATGATGGACTTGACCACGGTGGAAAGCTGGCTGCTCTACCGCAGAGACTGTAAGGATGTGGGGCTCACACAAAATGCACAACTGAGTCTGCTTGACTTTAAAATTGACATTGCTCACTGCCTTTGCAAAGAAAACAAGGGAGGGCTGAAGCGCAAAGGTAGGCCCTCACAGAGCACTGAATCAGCTTTGGATGGGAAAAAACATCGGAGACCTGCCTGCCCACTGCCACCACAGCCAGTACGACTGGACCTGACCAACCACTGGCCTACCATGGTGTCTCAAAAAGGCAGGTGCAAGTATCCTGGCTGTAAGGGCATTGTTAGGGTGAAGTGCACCAAATGTGAGGTGTACCTGTGCCTCACCTCTGAAAAAAACTGCTTCGTGAAGCTTCATACAGAAAAAAGGTGAAGTTTCAAGGATTATGGGATGGGGGTCATGTTCAGTCTTTCTCTCATAAGATTGGGTAATGTTTAATTTTTCCATGAACTGCAATGTTTTTATGTAAATGTTTTTATGTCAATAAAATATGTATGATACATGATGAACAGTATTTGCAATTTAATAATATTAATAAAAAAAAATATGAAATTCAAAGAATATAAAGCATTATTCAGTTAAAAAGAATGGAATAAATAGAATCAGTTGGAAGAATAATTTGTTGGAAAGTATGTATAAGGTGTTGTTTATAAGTACTGTGTTAAAGCTTATTATAGCACAAATTGAATCAACACAAACAACAAAAATATTAACTATAAATAAATTTACAATTATTCTAAGTCATTTCCACTATTGTATGTTGTTGCCGTATGGCAACATATCATAAAGTACATTAGAATAATATTTTTTCAAAAAAAAAATTCTACAGAACTTCAAGTTAAGCCATTCTAAGAAAAGAAAAAGAATCAAATATTTTTTTCTATAGGTCTAGCATAATGCGTGCGGTAGAGGGTTAATGCACCTTTAAGACAGTATGTTTGTCATAAAATAATTTATGAATTTTTTATTTTTATACCTAACCTTTTACAGTTTTGGAAATGGTTGTGTTTTATGTATATATATATATATATATATATATATATATATATATATATATATATATATATATAGTAAATGTATTTTTTTATTTTATTCTGCATTATTTAATTAAGTAGAAACTTTAAACTTGGCTATGCTATTGTCTTTCATATAATAAGTTTCAGACTCTTTTAGTGTGACTGCCCAAATTAGTCAGGGTTGAATATTATTTTATTGTCAAATAGAAATTAGAGAGAGGTGCGAAAGATCACAACCACCAATTGGGTTGAGACGTTCAATGTCCTGTAATAATAATACATTAGAAAAATATAGAATTTGTTTTGTGAAGAACAAAATATCGTACTCGCGTCTACTCCAAATATGGGGATTCAGGAAATCGACTCTTTTGGACTACTGCGCATGTGCTTCCCAAGATCCTCATCACACGTGGAAGACACCTGTCCCAGCGGGAAAACTAGGTGCGTAGCTAATTTGATTAATTGTCATAAGTATGTATGATCAGTCAAATATATTTTTGATTTTATATCAAATACATTTAATAGATAAAGTTCTAACTTAATTAAGGTTGCAACGAATATGTGTTTCTGTGGTTTAATCATGTAAAGTTTAGCGTTTGCGGTTTGTTGAAGTGGATTAGGTCTAACGTTATTCCTTTAAGTTCTAAGTTACAAACTGTTCTTTAAATTTAAAAGAGTAATAACTGACGACAGACTTGCTGTAAAATATTACGAATAAATGACTATAAACGTGCACACATGCACTATAATTCAACGGTTCTTTCCCTTGTCACCAGTTTTACCTCATAAATGCCCGAATGTCGAAAAAATGTAAAACGAGTCTGTAAAACAACATTTAACACCGTTGAAACATAACAGCATATTGGCTGCTATATATATATATATATATATATATATATTTGTAAGACATTTTGGATGTGATCCAATATTTGTTTTCATTAACCCTCGCTTTTGTCCCCTTCCGCACCAGTTCAATTGTTTGGCTACAGGACCAAAGACCTTGGAACAGATTCTCCATACTGTTTTTTTCATTGTGTGTCCTCCACTGATGGATAATCTGTTCACCTTAAAAAATAAAAGGTAATATCAAAACATTACAAACAAAACACAAATAATATACTGGACACAATTTTCTTCATTACAATTGTTAAACCTAAAAATGTCAATGATTCTCACCATCTTTTGCATCATCCCTCTTTCAGATAATTGTCTTTCCAGATTGTCTAGGTCTTCCATGGATGTAAGAGGAAAGACATCATCCTCACTGTCCACCAGCAGCATTGGAACATTGGAACGGCCTGCAAGGGACTGGACCACTGAAGTCAGGTGATTCATCTTCATGTCCAGTTCATGCAGTGTCTCCAGAATCACCCTCTCAACAGCTGCAATAGAGTAGGTTTATCTGGGAGAGTATCTTTATTAAACTTAAACATTTAGAACTTTAATTTAACGTACGTGTACATTGATCAGAGATGCAACTCCATCGCCGCACACCAGGAGCACCTGCAAGCACAAAAACTCTTAACAGGGTTCCTACACATTTTCATATTCCAATGCCAGTGCGAAGGTTCTGTTACCTTGAATGTTAAGTGAGTGATCTTGGGCATCTTGGGGCTCGTCTGTCTGGGACAAGCTCACTGGAGCAACTGGAGCTGAGAAAGGTGAAGTTGGTAAGTTGATAGTGACTGCATGAAACTGGCACACGAGGGCTCTTAAGTAATACCTCAATAATGATTTAAATTGACAGTTTTAATAAATATATATATATATATATATATATATATTTACTCTGCATTCTTTCCTGATGTGTAGATGGTCTTGGGTGTTGATAGGGTCTCGGGACAGAGAATGTGTTCTCTAAGTAATTATACAGAAAAAAATGTTTGTATTACTTTGTGTTAGGCTGTGACTCGTTTGCAATTCATGTGTTTTGATTTCCTCCATACCAATTTATGCTCTTTTACCTTGAATGGCAGGTGGGTGTTCATGCCAAGCATCCCGTGGGTGTTCATGCCAAGGCTCGTTTGCCTGGGAGAAGCTCACTGGTACATCTGGAGCTGAGAATGGTGTAATTGGTAAATTTTGTATGTAATTAAAATATTTACATGACAAAAATAACAGTTTTAAAAAGGTAAACTCACAATTGCTGAAGGATTTTCCTGCTCTATTTGATGTTAGCAGGGGTCTTACAACAGGACCTGGGGGGGGAAATAGCACTAAGCAGTTACATACACCTACTTCTAGCAACCATTTAACTGGTTTCATTGACCTTTTGTCTTGATGTTTGCAGAAGGGGCTTTTGGTGCAGGCGGGGCTTTTGGTGCAGGCTGGGCTTTTGGTGCAGGCGGGGCTTTTGGTGCAGGCGGGGCTTTTGGTGCAGGCGGGGCTTTTGGTGCAGGCTGGGCTTTTGGTGCAGGCGGGGCTTTTGGTGCAGGCGGGGCTTTTGGTGCAGGCGGGGCTTTTGGTGCAGGCGGGGCTTTTGGTGCAGGCGGGGGCAGGCGGGGCTTTTGGTGCAGGCGGGGCTTTTGGTGCAGGCGGGGCTTTTGGTGCAGGCAGAACTTTTTCTTTATTATTTTTTTTTTTTTTTTGTGGGATATCATGAGGCTCATCATCTGATGTATAGATTTTCTTTCTAAGAGAAAAATCATGGTATTAGATTATTTTACAAAGCAGGATTAGATAAGTAATAACACTGCCCTTTGTCAACTAAAGAAAAATTGACACCCCAAAAAAATTATTACAATATAATTTCCTTCCCCAAATGTTGCTCCAAGCCATTACAATATTACATTTAAGTGTATCTATTCTTACAGTAAAATATGCTTTGACAACTTACTTGTGAATTCTTTTTCCAGGCATTTCCGTTTCTGAGATGTCAGAAGTGTAGCATGCCTTTTTCCATTTTTGTGAAATGTTGTCAAAAGATGCTGAAAGAAACGAAGTACGTGAATTTAATTCATGCAAGCATTAAGCCATGGGATGTCATGTATTAGTGATTTTACCATTTTTTTTTTGTGATAATGTTCATTTACAGTGTAGTTTAATCTGCTTACCTGATTCGTGCAGAATTCTGACCTGATGTTTGCTCCACCCTTTGTCTGGCTGTGGTGCCTCCATCATCCTGACGCTCTTCAGCAATCTGTCCAAGTCTTTGAATGGAGGCCACCAGGAGTGGCCATCTGAGTACCAGAACTTTGCTATAAGGTCCAGTTGTCCCTTCTCCCACAAACTCCACTATCAGGTACATGTTTCTTTTTCTTTTTCTTTTTTTACTGCAACAACCTAGAGCCCCATGATGTTTGAAGACGTTTCTTAAATTTCAGTTCATTTTCAATTAAAACATTTTTAATGATTCAAATGTACAAAACAAACACGTGTAAAAAAAAAAAAAAAATTGTAATTATCGTGTGTGTAAAAGAGCCACTGCAACAAAACAACGGTCATAAGTAACTAAGAAAGCTTTCCCCTCAATGTTCTCAAACTTGCAGAAATTGGTTGTTCTTGAGAGGTCATCAACTAGATGAATACCAAGTGCTGAAGATGGAAGGGGATAGTCAAAAAAAAGTTCATGCTTGTTGAAGGTACTGTAGGCTACATACATTTCATCCCTCACTAAAATTATATTTTGCAGCTTTGCAACTTTACCCCCAATGTAAACAAAACTGTTAGCCTGGTCCAGTTTCAGAGTGTATGAGCATGTTTTTAATTCTTTGTACTGTGAAGCTCCCTGAAAAGATTCGGGTAGAGGGCCAGCTGTATATAGTTTTCTGAGCATCTTTGGGTTGTTTTTCTTTTTTTCTTTGCTGCAGCTTTGCATCTCGGAGAACCTTCTTACAATTTGACTTAACGGACATGTAGGTTTCCGCAGGAGTCTCTTCAGCTTGTGCAGGTAATCCTCGAACTTGAAAGCGCTGAAGTTGTCGAGTACGCCATGACATTTTGCATCTTCTGCAAGATGTACAAGAGAGTGGACGTTGTAGGACAGAAATTTGGGGCCATATAGCTGTCCAAAGTGTGTGACAAAAAGTCGCAGGATATCATTGGCATATTCAATGTGATCTCCAATTAGGCTGTTATTGCTCAGGATGAAAATTCCCACAAAAAACAACAGGAAGTTTTTGTACACCTCTGTGCCAAGGAGATCTTTCAGCATAACAGGGCCTGTGTACAATAAAAACTGTCTGAACTCGGTCGCCTTTCATCGATCTATTTCCTTGAGTGCCCTTGGTTTGCGTGCAAATTCCATGGGAACATTTTTCTGGGCACCAATCAACCTTTCTGTCAGCACAGTGACTTGGAATCCTGACAGCCTGCAAGTAAGAGGACCCAGCCGAAGCCACAAGTGGAGAAGCCGTCTCATGACTCCAAGGCACACAAGGTGCATATAATCTAGGGGGAATCCAGAGACCATGTCCAGGGAGGTTTCTTCCAGAGGTGAGGTGCCATGGTGGCGATCTGAATCTGTTTTATTTCGGAAACTCTCATTATTTCTAAGAGGCATGTCATTTCTAGGGAAGGTCATCCTGTTCTCCATGTAGACACCATCTTGAATGCACTTTTCGCACCCATGGTAGCCTGTGTTCCTTTCACCTTTTTAAGAAAAGCCTGTGCAGGTGCGTCACAAACCATTGAGGTAAGCTGTAATGTTAAATTGACTCCCTCAAATTCAAAACCATTGCCTAATTCTTTTAGTTCACAGATGAAGTCTTTGAGATACTCATTCAGTGAGCTAGGTTTACTAGCACCACAAAATAAACCTATTGTCACAGGTTCCTCCTGCACCAAGTTTTGCACAGTTCCAAGAATAGGCCAGAATTGAGATGTTGAGCTCTTGTAGAGAGGCAAACCATCAATGTTCACCTGGAGCTCCAAATTGCTCATGTTCCTCAAAATGTCGATGTTCTTATAGAGTACCCCTGAAAGGGATTGCAGTAGGCCAAAATGATAATACTGGCCACCAGCCTTGCTCTGTATTTCATTGCTGGAACGCACTGTTCCTAACAGTGTCCTGGCATCTTTTGGCAGATTCAAATCATGCTCACGGAGGATTTGGAGTAATGAATTTAGTGCCACATGTGTAATTTTATGTTCTGTGGCCAAGTCATCATCCAGGGAACTTGGATGCAGTTCAGACTCTGTGTCTGTGTCAGATTCACTGCTATATAGAGCACTTGCCATGGTGACGTATTCAGGCTCATCAATATGGGAAAGACAATCCATAAATTCATCATCGTCGTCATCCACGGTGTTGCTTTTGTCACTGTGCATGCTACCATACTCCTCCTCCATGATGGTGATGATACTGCTTGCATTGACTGCAGTTGTTTGTCAACTTTAGCTTTGGCTTTTCTTCGCAATGTCCAGTAAGATTGTTTTTTGCAAGCCATGGTGCTAAGACATTGACATAAAAAGTGCATTGTAATAACCTGTCTAAGCCAAATGCAGTGGTTCTCAACTCAGAACCACTGGCTTAATGCATGAAAGTCAATGAGTGTACATACCTTGTTAACTGTGGCTACTGTCGTTGAGTGAGTGTGGTTGACTTTAGTGAACTTTCTGTGTTGGGGAAACAATCATTAACTGTTAGTTTTGTCATTTTATGTATTAAGTATTGAACCTAAATGTGTGCCTAAGTATAGTATACAAATGCTTATTAAACGTGTGTGGTCATTTATTTTTAGATAATGTTTATTAATCTGTTTAATTAGTTACTTTGTGACTAAAATTTAAGTGTCAATCTCTCTGGTTAGAAGTAGAGAAACTACAGGAATCAAGCCCTCAAAGAACCGTTGATGAATGTTGGTTGAGGTTTAAGAAAACTGAACTCTGAAGAATGTTCAGCCAAAATGTCAATATATACATCTATTTATGTCCACAAATGAGTTTAAATAAAGGCTTTTTAAACTTATATTCCTTTTGAGTGCCTCAGAATTACTGTTTATTTGATATACATCTATTTGATCAAAATACAGTAAAATCAAAATTGTATTTTTACAATTTAAAATAATTTTATGTAAACATTATTTATTTCAGGGATGATGGTGACAATCCCTTGATAATAAGAAATGTTACTTGGGCATCAAATCATATTAGAATGATTTCCAAAGAATCATGCAACAGAAGACTGGAGTAATGATGCTGAAAATTCAGCTTTGCGTCCCAGGAATTAATAACATTTTAAAGTAGTTATTTTAATTTGTTATACAATTTTGCCGTTTTACTGCATTTTCTTATTAAATAAATTTAGTCATTAGTTAGTATGGAGTATAAATAAGACATATTTTTTTGTTATAGCAAGATAATTTC